>JAOWAT010040567.1:0-11714 GCA_028571025.1 Longipedia americana | reverse complement strand
TTGTTGTTGTTGCTGTTGTTGTTGTTGTTGTTGTTGTTCTTCTTCTTCTTCTTCTTCTTCTTCTCCTTCTTCTTCTTCTCCTCTTTTGCTGTTTAAATTAAATCAATCCCTTTCCCCATGTTCCTTCTGTATTGTAATCAATCATTGTTGATTGTAAAAGACGAAAGGATCTGGCTTCTTTTAAATTCTACAGTATGCTTTCTAACGAAAACTGCTAAGGAACGATGAACATTTTTCTGCGATATGATCACAAAGTGCATTGTCAATGAACAACGAAAATTGGGAGTGTGGCATTTTGATGAATCCCTTGATATCAAACCATTACAAATCTTTCTGCTCTTTTCTTCTTAAACATGGCAAGGAATAATCAAAGACACCAATTTTAATACTGCTTTTTGAAGTAAAAGCAACCTTCTAATCGAAAGCATTGGAAAAGTGTAACTCAAAGCTTTCCAAAACCTTCCTTAGAGGCTTAATTTTGAAGTTTGAAATTTGTCTGACTTTAGACAGGATAAATTTTACAAATCAGATAAAAACTTTCGATTTTTGTAATATTTGTTTCTGTCTTACGCTATGGAGATCTAGGTGGTCTTTTAAAAAGATTTAAGGAATCCTACATTCATGATTCAGGTTGAATTTTAGAAAGGTGAACTCCTAGACAAAATCCCTGAAGGATACTTTATTTGGGTAAAATAAATGAAATATCACAGTTTCAATTTCTTATTTAATGGACTATTCCAAGAAAAATATCGTTTAGGTCTTTTGACGAAGATTTCACCTATTCACTGTTGCAAAAGAAAATGCGTTAGTTGTTGCAAAATAATTGTGCGTTCATTAATGGAAAATGTTTCTACATCAATTCTAGTCAATGCAAAAATATGGTTCAGTTGACGCAATAATTTGCGTTAAACATGCTCAATGGAAAATTATTATAGTTTCAGTGGCTATCTCAAAGAAAAATTGGGTCAGTTGATGGAAAAATTTGTGTTAAACTTGCTCAATGGAAAATTATTCTGGGTGTCCGTGGCTCACTCAAAATTTTGGGTGATCCATGTCATATTTTTACAACAGTGAGTCTTGAAAATATTTCTTCAGATCACACATATTAACCACCATATTAAATTGAGATGAAAAGAAACAAGGAGGAGAAAGAAAAAGAAATGAGAAGAAGTAGAACAAAGCTGCTGCAGCAATATTGAACACAGTAGTTTGGTCAACAGCCTAAGATTGAGAAAAGAAAAGAGATGTTCCTGCTATTATCAAAGGAAGAGAGATCTTCATGACTCATACTCAATGCAGTTTAATAGACTTCATGCTGAAAATTTAGACGCTCTCTTAGCCTGCGTAGCTTGGACTTGTGGTGTTTGATATGAAATGTTCTAGTAATTAATATACATTTTTTAATTCAAAATATTACATTTGAATTAAAAAATATTAGTTTCATAGTTGTAAAAGTACCATAAGCGTCCAAATTTTTCACTGCTTCCTATATTATCTACAGTGAGATACCGTAAAATAATGCAATTGCAATTTCCTGCAGATTCTTCAAAACCAAAAACTGCATATATCATATGTGTGCTTTGACATAATTCTTGACAAAAAAAACCTTCTGGTCTTCAGAGTTCACTTGACAATTTTCAACTCCAAAGCAAAATTTTTGAAATTGAAACTTTATTTCTTGATGAAAAACGGCCATATGGAAAATAAACAGTATAATTTGTCCTTTTTATACCATTGATTTTCTCAAAAGGGAATAGTACAGACTCTTTTTTTGACAGTTTTTAGACTGGTTAAATATCTAAAAATTTTGAATTTTTGAGTTTTCGTGTTTTTGGAGCTGAGTTTTTGGAAAATTTTCCTGAGTTTTTCCAAGATTTGGTTGAGTTTTTCAGAAAAAACCTGAGTTTTTCAGAAACTTGCACGAAATTTGCCAAAATTTGGACATATTTTACAATTTTTCCAATTTTTGCTGAGTTTTTTGAAAAATTTTGTTGAATTTTTGGAAAATTTTTGTCAAAAAAGCCTGTAGTACTTATTTTAAACAACTTTTTGAGCAAAGTTACCATAATATTAAAGTAACTCACAAAATTTTCAAACTTTGTTTTAATGTTCATGAAAATCTTGGAGCATAATTCTTGGCTGTCAACCATCGAGAGGTGAAAGAACTGTTCTCAATGCAAAGGGAGGCAAGATGAAGTTAAAGTGGTTTTGTATGAGTGTAAAGTTGTCATGGTCATGGTCAAGGACTAATTTGAAGTTGATCCACTTGGCCAGATAGAAATTATTATTATTATGATTGGAGATTTAAGATTTCAAATCAGTGATCAAATTAAAAAAGTACTAAGTATTTTATTTTATAAAATAAAATACTTGTAGCTAGTCCTAATATCCGACCAATATGCCTACAATATTAACTTTGTGTAGTTTAGTGAATGTGTTCTTTCAGCAAATGCACTAAAAGGGGTTAATCCCACTACTATGAGCATGGCTCCTAAAAATAAGCATATGATAAGCAAAATTCAAGCCTCAAACCGCCAGAACTATAAACATATTGGAGCCTAGTCGTTTTTGCACTATGCTTATAAAAGAAGAGTGCATAAAATTTAACCCTTATTGTCATGCGATGGTTTATCTTACCTTATTAGCGCATGTGGATCAGGGTTAAGCTATTATTAATTAAGAGTGTAAATAAACTCAGACACATATCTTTGGGCCACAAGAACAATATCTTCTGTTATTAAAATGTTTCAAGAGTTCACAAATTAAGTCAAATTGTGAATGAGTTCACAGATCATTTTGCACGAAAAATTACTTTGATATTTATATCATTTATAAAATACTTCTTACAGTGGCAACCTTTAATTTAAAAGACCAATTATTATTCTTTAAATAATGAGGCAAAATTTCAAAGAATGAAAATAGAACACAATTCTGCAAAGACTTTCAGGAGCGTCAACAATGGAATTCCACTGGCCGTATACACTCCTGAAAGCTTTTGGAGATTTCATTATGATAATTTAAAAATTCTCAGAATCATTTCAATTTCAAGTTCTACAATTTTTACAAAGATTCATAACCTTTCTGGATTTTCTTCTTTCTTAATGTTTCTAATTATTTTGAATTGCACTTTTAACCCTTATTATGTCAAACGAGTTCCACCAAAAGTAGAATTATGGCAAGGTATCGGAAAAGGAAAAGAAAATAATTTTCTTTAATCTTTATGCACAACAGGAATCAAAAGATATATTCTTTTACTGTTCAGAATTGAAAACCATGTTGCAATATCTCTTTTGATTAATTATTAATGTTATAAACATACAGTGAGATTCATCTAGAATTTCGTATTTTTGTATGAGCTCTAACAGAAAATTTTCACTTTTACACTTGAAAAAATAATCATATTCACATTTTTCTAACATCTCATAGAACCCCCTTAAGCTTTTGGGGTCAAAATTCGAAAAAAAAATAAATTCCCATATTAAGTCCACAGAAAAACCTGTAAACAACAGGAGCACTGATATTGGTTTGTTTACATTATTCTATGGGCTCTTAATATGGGAATTTATTTTTTTTAGAATTTTGACCCCAAAACCTTGTGGGGGGGGGTGTTCTATGAGATGTCAAGATGAGGGGGTTCTAATTATTTTTAAAAGCGTAAAAGTAAAAATTTTCCGTGAGAGATCACACAAAAATACGAAATTCTAACTAGATGAATCTCACTGTAATTTCTCAAATTTCAAACTTTTCTCAAAATCAGACATACACTCAATGGGGTCAAACGACTTTGTCACACAGGACCCCGCCGGAAAATCCGCACAAACACCGTAGAGTTCGTTGCTCAGAAAACACCGTGCTCGTTCAATTGAATGTAGCAGAGGTTACGTGAATCGATTTTATCCAAGTGACCCTAATAGAGTTAAGTCATTCGGATAAAGTAGAAACACTAAATGAACGATTTTGGGCTTACCTTGTAAATTGATTAACAGTTTCTTTGCAGTACAGTATTTTTATTTGGAGGAACTTGATCGTAAAATTAATTTTGAAGATTTTGGTCCTTTGGTCTCCACTCACCTTCAAAAATCGTTTTGTGTTTACCAACAAATTAGGTACAATATGTCCCACAACAAATTATCCTTTTCAGGCAAAATCCCTTCTGCCCAGCTAATTTATCGTGGGACATACTGTATTGTAACACTATAATTATTCAGCGAATTGCACAAATGCGACATCTACAGATCTGTGTTCTGCTTGCATTACTAGCTTTTTGCAAGCAAACTTTCTTTCCTCTCACTAGATGTCATGCGTTACGAAAATCCCGATGACGAAATTCAGCAAAAAAGTTGGGGGTGGCAAAATAAACAAGAATTTTGTGCTGATTTTCACTTCAAGACTGAAAAAATTTACTAAAAAGAAAGCTCAAACGGGAATTTCTACTTCAGAAAATCGCCTTAAATGTAAGGGTCATATTTTTAAGGTAAGCCCTAAAACCGCCGTTTATTTAGGCGTTACGAAAATCCCGATCATTTTTCATCTGGTTCCGTTGACACACCTTTATGTTTGACCCCATCGAGTAAATGGGTCAACTAATGCAAATTTTTATTTGAGTTAGCCATGGATACCATAATATTTTTCCGTTGAGCATGTTTGACGCAAATTATTGGCTCAACTGACCCACATTTTTGCATTGATAGGAATTGATGCAAAAATATCTTCCCTTAGTGAACGCAAATTTATTTTGCAACAACTAATGCATTTTCTTTTGCAACAGTGATGTTTGGTAATTTTGTCACTTTTAAGCTAAACTCTTTTTTATTTAGAAGAACATCAATACAAGAACATTAAGTCTTAAATTTTCCAAATAAAATAAGAGCATTTATTACAGTACAGGCATAATCGAAAACCGATGTTCTTATAAATAAAAAAGAGTGTACATTTGTTAAATACACAATACTTGAAAAGAATGGTTTTGAACAACCATTGATGCTGAATTAAAACTCAATATGATTTCACATTCGTACAATCTGAAATAAGGTGCCTGAGTAGGCAATTCCCCAATGGGGATTTTCATTAAATATATGTAATGCTGCTTCTTTCTTTACTTTGTTTAAAGGAAAACGATATGAGCAAGTTGGAACTTAACTGTCATAAAGCTCCTAACTACTAACATATTTTATAAAATTTACTATTTAACCAATACAAAAAAATGAATACATATGACGAAACTCTAGCTTTGAATTCTCTGGGAGATGGTTATAATGAATGGGAACATAAGATAACTTGATTATTTAGGATGTAAATGATTCTACATTTCATTAAGTTAAAAAATGTTCAAAGATCATAACATGTAACAGAATTTTCAGATTTTTATCTGAATGTAAATTTATGTACATTGTACAATATTGGTATCATCATGCAAGCAAATTAAGTGATACTTTAGGATTATTCTAAAAAAAGTTTCATGATTTTAAAATAAAATAATCATGATTTCCCCTAAAAATCATTTCATCTAATTCCTTACATGATTGAAACAGTTGAAAGTTATATCTAAATATTGAGTTTTCTTGAATGCATAATTATCTACTTTCCTCTCTTTGTACAAATTTCTTTCCTTAAATGTGTCTGCATTTAAAATCAAATGGCTATTTCTTTTTGTATTACTCCGGTCACTTGAAATCAGCTGAAAAGGAAATTCATCAAAATAACCACTTTCTTGCTAAATATTTTCAACATATTAGTAAAATTAATAGCAAAGTTTGCAACTTTGTTTGTGGATCTCTGATGGTCCTGGGTTCAGAAGTGAAACCAGAAGTGCTAAATTATTTCAAATTTTACCCCTGGGATTAATTTCATGAAAGAACTTGGACCAAACGTAGTCAAAATTGTATTGTTGCACATAGAGGAAGTGCTCTGACCGAGGTTATATTTTAATTCATGCAGCTATAAAAGGCTGTTCCTATTTGTATATCCTGGGCAATGCTAGATATTTCTGCTAGTTTCTGACAAATTCAGAGAGGGCTAGAGAATTTTATGAAAATGCTAGAAATTCTCTCGTTAATAAAGTGCATCATCTTTGTCATTACCATCTTTCCAATTTGAGAAGATCAAAAGGTTAAAAATAGGTGGGAAATTTCATAATCTTTCCAGTTATGCAAATTTCAAATGGACGGAGTAATCCATTCATGAGAAATGCTAGAAGAATCTATTTGAAATCCAACACATGTTCAATTCAACTTCAGAATGGTAATTCATCCGAGATAGACCAGCATAAAATGAATATTTTGAGACGTTATTGAATATAGTTTCATTTGTTCTTGCGCAGCATTCTTAGATTGGATGAATTGCACTTCCTTGCTATCTAAATGTGGTTCTCACATCTCAGGGATGATAATAATAAAATCCTCGGAATGGAAGGAACTTTTCTCAAAAACGTTATGATAATTGAAGACAGTTTCAGAAGTAGGGGGGGGGACTCTGAATCATCAATTTACATCTCCCACAAAAAAATTTAAATCAAAGATTGCAAACTGATGATTTTGAGCCGTAAAATCCACATCTGGTCTCAGATTTTCAGAAAAGTCACTTTTTGAGGGCCCTACCTTGCATTTAAAATTGCAGCAGTTTACACACTTTCCCGTGATTTTTCTGGTCTATTTTTATTCTTATGGATTAAAACTTCCTCTCTCACACTAACAAAATTTTGAAAAGGCATGAATTCCCTAATATAAATTTGTGACTTTTAAAATGAAGGTAGGGCCCCCTTAAAAGAGATTTTTGGCCAAAATGTTGATATTTTTGAATTCAGTAGACCAAAATCTATCTGGAAATTTGTTCCTCTGGCAAAAATTATATAATTCAATTTTTGGTGAAACAACCTAATTTGACTGCCAATTTATCAATTACCATTTTTCACTTCATTTGAGACATGTTTCTCGTAAACGACAATCCTTTTCATTTGCAATGTAAATAAGCAACAACAATAGATGTCGTAAGTCGTAACTTGCCAAAGCAGAACAGAAAAGGATATTAACCCCTTCGCTGCGAGAATGAGCATAGAAGATTTACCTCTTACCCTGCAGTATAAAATATTCTACATACACTTTAAAAGTTGGTACAAATCTCAAAATGACCCTAATTTCTTCACTTTAGAATATTTTCCATCTTTTTAAACCTAACTTTATTTTGATTGAAAATGTATCTAAAATGGATTAAAAACATTTTGTACTACCTCAGTTTACTCTCAAATCAAAGTTTGCATTGATTTATAATTCTACATTAGTAAGACCTGTCACGTCTTTATATTTCAGATCAAATTTTATTCGGTCCCTCTTTAGACTAATCTTATATGTTTAAAAAGTTTCCTAAAATTGTTTTTTCACTCAAAGTTGAAAAATTTGGCATAACTGAAGGTAAACTTTTTACTTCAATGCTATTTAATGAATATGGGAGCACCACACTAATTTTCAAGACTTTATGATATGATTTCTAAACGCCCAGTTATGGCCAGTTTCAAAGTTTTTTGAAATTTTTCTTTCAAATTTGGGATTTTTATATACAGAAGATCATTCTGAACAAGGACCGATATAGGGTTACCCCTTTGTGACATTCCCTAATAATATCAAACAATTTCTGCTAAAACTAGGGTGTTCCAAAAAATCTCAAAATCACGTGGTACCAGGCTTATTCAACAGATTTTGACCTCCTGATTTCAAAAATACCCTTCTTTTGAATATATTTTGCGTTTTGATTCCTACCAGCACTTTAATTTTCTCATTAATTCTGGTATTTCATTAAATTGCATAGAGGAAGTATTATAAATTCTGCTCAAAATCTGGGAAATTTTGATTTCGGGACAAACAAAATAACACTCATGAGGCAAATATGATATAGGAATATGATATTCTATCATTAACCATAGTAAGTAATATTTGAGATTTAAACCAGATTTCAGAATACTCTGTTCAACTCAGATTATTGTAAAAATCCTCTAAACTTGAAATGCTGGTAGGATGGGTCAATCGCATTTTTTTTCAAAAGAAGGGTATTTTTGGAATCAGGAGGTCAAAATCTATTAAATAAGCCTGGTACCACGTGATTTTGAGTTCTTTTGGAACACCCTACTAAAACAGACCATTTTCTTATTAGAGCTTGTATTCATTCAATCAATTTTTGATTCTTTTTTAATTAATTGAAAAATACCGCTCCCTCCTGTAATATCAAAATTATAAATTCTAATTTAATCAAAAAGCTTCGAGAATTTGATAATGACTTTATGTTCTCACAAGATTGTAGACTATGGACCATGTAATATACCCTCCTGGATAAAACCTTTTAAATTTGAATTATTTCACAAAATTTTCTATATAAGAGTAAATAACACACCAATGTCAGAAACTGTCACCCGCTAGAAAGTCATGGTGCCTATCCACGTGAGCAATCTGTTTTTGTCCTGTAACTGGATCACGAATACTTTCAAATCCGAAATTGACTTTCAAAACTTTCATTTTGCAGTTTGAGTTCAGAATTCAAAAAGAGATTTTGTTTCCGGGTGATAAAGACTTGGCCGAGTCGAGTGAAACAAAGAGTTTTGCTGAACAATTATATAAAAATTTACAAGATTGTGCAGATTTAATTTAGAATTCAAAATCCAGGTCTTCAATATTATTGAAGTAAAATTCAAAATCATTTGAAAGACAAAGATTGTTTTACAGAATGAGTTTCTTTGGAAAGATTTTGAACTTTGTTCCTGGCTTAAGAGTTCAGGAGGATGAAAATGATCCTGTGGACAATGTGCAAGAACCCTTGCCAAAACCTGTACCAGAACCTGTGATAACAAATAATGATACACAAAATGTCTTAATTGATAAAATCAGTTTACACAATGAAAGTGATGATAGTGGTAATATATCAGCTTCGGACAATTCAGATAATATCTTAGGTACGATATGTGATTCGTCAACAAATATGTTTAGGCAAACATTTTTGTTCACGTGAACATATTTTTTTTATTTTTTGAAAGATCAAGTACATTGATATTTTTGTTATTAATAAGTCTGTGAAAGTACGCGGTGCATGTGTTTACATGAACAATCGAACACATTTGTTCACGTAAACGAATTTGTCGACGAGTTACATATCGGACCTTAGCTGGATATGTTATTGAAAACTTACCAGAAAATAGTGATGGGCAAACACAAAACGGTGATGATGCTACTGAAACCAATGAGTCATTAGATCTTAGTCCAAGTGATGTTGAATCTGGTGATGACCAGAATAATGACGATAATGAGGAGGAGGAGGATATTGAGGAGTTTAGGATATTTCCTAAAAGACCCAGACAGAAGGAACCTCCAGAAGTTATTGCTGGAACTGACTGGGAATCAGTGAATTATAATCTGGATAAAGTGCGAAAGTTGAGATCGAAACACTTTTGAAAACATCTGAAATAGTTTTCAAAGTATCATTACCGTAGAACATTCTAAATTGGACCTACCAATGGTAAATCTGACCTATACTCAAAATGCTTAAAATTCACTCTAGTTTCATTTTAGCTTAGGTCCGATTTACCATTGGTAGGTCCGATTTAGCGTGTTCTACAGTTTGGATTTGAAAGTATGATTGCTTTTAAAAAATTTTGAAAATTTTGTCTCACTATGTTACATAATTCATGAGATTGTGTAAAATATATTTTGAAACATGTTTCTGACATGTCTTGTAACATGCTTCAGTCATGTTTCGACCACAACTGTCGCCCCTCAGATACTGTGCGAAGACGAAGTTACCGGCATCGAAGTCTCTGCAAAGTACATCGCCGTTCAATATTACATATTCCCAGATATTGACGTTTACGACAAGGAGAGCAAAAAGCACTTGTGGAGATTGGAGGGCCATGAATACGGGGGCCAGTGCTTGCAGTTAGGTACGACTATGAAGCTTGAAACATTTCGTTGTGTTGCGTGAAAGTTTTGTTGCAAAAATGAAACATTTATCACCAACCAAAATATATCGGAATGCTCTGATAAAGTGGAATGATTCATCTGGAAATGTGGAAAGTTAGGCTGAAATTAGAAAATTATGACAATTTAAAAATTGCACATTAAAATGTTATTATTTTTCCTAATTTTTGCATGTTTTATGGAAAGAAATCATGATTCATGTGGTTATAATCTGCATTTCTTCTTTCATCATGGCACAAATTTTTTTCTAGATCAAAAACTTTTCAAAAATCAATGCATTATGAAACACTGAATTATTTTTGTAGGAATCCAAATATAAATGTTTCTTGAAAAATAATAGTATTTTCCAAACATGTCAGTTTTTTTTTAAAACTTTAGTCAAGTATGACCACTTTTCCACGTTTTCAGATCAACCATTCTACTTTATCAGAGTATTCCGATATATCAAGGTTTACGGTATTTTATGGAACAATTGTGAGACCTATCAGGAGCATCTGTAGTCATTTCTATTCCAACGATTACACTCCTGAAAGTCCTTGGAGATAACGCAAATTCTATCACGTTCAAAAACTTCTTAGGCCATGGTGCCAATTTGGGCAACTTTTTCTGGCAACTAGTTGCTTCAACTTTTTTATTAATAAAAAGTTGCTCAACTCGGCAACTTTTTTCAAATTCCGCAAAAACACAATTTGTACAGAGCAACTTTTTATTATTAAAAAGTTGAAGCAAATAGTTGCTCAGAAAAGTTGCCCAAATCGGCACCACGGCCTTAGTGTTTGTATAAACAAGCGCCATTTATGAAGCAAAGATTGCTTTACAGATGGTGCTTGCCTATATGAGGCGTCCCAGCGGATTGTTTATATTCTATTCTATTGGATAGTCTGAAGCCTTGTGCAAAATTTCAGACTCAGAAAGTGCCCCAAAAGTGCGCCATTAAAGAAACAAAGTCCGAAATTTGATGTTTTATGAGGTAAAATGAAAACTTAAAATGCGATTTTCTCAACTTTGCAAATTTTTCCTCAGACTTAAAATCCGCTTGGACGCCTCATATAAGAACATTTTTGGTGCAAAAGATTCTTTATATATCATTCAAAATGTGTTCCAATTTTTGCAACAAATGTTTCACGGTGCAACAAAACAAATTGTTTCGAGCTGAACTGTCTAACCGTCCTTAGCGGGTGATATTTTGTACTCTGGTTCGATGGACTGCAGTGTGAAGAGTTGGGATTTGAGAACGGGGCAGATGATCGAATCGGTTTTGGACCATTGTGATTATGTGCAAAGTTTGTTGGTCGAAGGGTCGTTGGTGATATCTGGAGGAAGGGGTGATAAGGTGAGGAAATCAGGAACATTTGTGACTTCGTAAGTGAAAACCAGCGCTCAGTGCTACACACTGAGCGCTGGTTTTTATTTGAGACGCCTCATTTACAGATCATATAATATTCAAATAATTTTACTATATGTATGTTTCCATCGCCCAGTGGTCATTTTTCACCAAATTGATGAAATTGCATTAAACAGAAGAGTTACAAAATTTCTTTAATGATATTTCTCTGTGATCTCAAAACATTTTCACAATAATTAAAGGCAAAGAAGACATTAATGATACAAAAAATCTTAGAGATAAGAATAAAATTTCAGATTTTTTTTCTCACTGTATGTTGTAGTTTTATGGGCAAAACAAGTAAAATGAAGAAATTAAAGTGTATTTTTTGTAAATTGGCGCAAGTAGGCGCAAAAGCTACCTCCAGGTATCATTTT
>JAOWAT010040456.1:0-11715 GCA_028571025.1 Longipedia americana | reverse complement strand
CCGAGAAATCGCAAAAAACGTGTCGCATTTGAGTCACCTGCTCCACAAAATTTTGCACATTTTGATTCCTTTTTTTTCTTATGTGACACGATCAAAACAACGTATACTCGTAAACTCGTATACAAAAATTGCTAGACTTTTTGATGATTGATTAGGATTTTATTCTGCAAATTTGAATTGCAGTAAAACTATTGCATATGTCAGTAGTAACCCAAGGACAGACAAACATGTCTCCCAGCTAACATCATAGAAGTTGCATGGTCTGATTGGTGAAGTTTCTGACAAAAATTCTGCCAATTTATCACATTTGAATTTCATCCAATCATCCAATCCAGTAAAGTGATTTATTGATAGTTGCGTCAATGACTTTTTAGCTGCGGCATAGTTGTTTGTAATGTTCTGACCAGCATAGGATAACAAGAATGCTCTTATTGTGACCTGAACCATCGTAAGAGCCGCATAGCTCATCATACATAACACCATCTGATTGATTTTGCCATCATGATATATTTGATAGAATGAACAAACAAATATTGCATTTCCAGTAAATACTCCCAAAGATGTACCAGTTTCTAGGAATATGAATGGTCCAAGTGCATCGTTAATCTTTTCAACATAATCACAAATTAAAAATCCCTCATTTATCAAAGCATTGACTGAAAATAAATTCTAGAACAATATAAAAAGGACCTGCCAATGGTTAATCAGACCTACACTCAAAATGCTTATAATTCCCTTAGTTTCATTTTAGCTTAGGTCTGTTTTCGAATATCATACGGAACATAAAGTCTGGTTCAAAAAAGTTAAGTATTGCTGGTGGCAGCCTGCAGTTGCATTTATCAGATTACAAATATTGCAAATTCACAAAATATTAAAAAGATAAGAATTTTGGTATAATGTGTGCATTTTCATTCCTAACCTGAGTTTGCATCTGGAATCTTGATGTCCTCTACCAAAGTTACTTTTTCATTTCCACGAAGTCTATTCCTATGATGTAGGGTCACCACTTTCAATACAGAATCAATTCTCTGCTTCCAATCCAAAAGCAACTCTGCACCATTTGACAAAAATTGCAATGCGATGAAAAACGCTGTTCCGGTGATGTTCGGTGCAATAAAATAAAATGCCGAAATGCCAAAACAAATGCCGTTGATGACTCTCATAGTTACTCCAACCTCTTTTGGCGGAATCAAGTAGCCACAAGCTGCATTGTCAATTGCTGACAAAAAGCTAAAATAGATTTACATTGAAAGAAATGCATCAAATTTCCCATTTTATTTTTTTCTGTTAAACTTAATAAATTAAGAGATTATTATTAAACACATGATGATCCTCATTTTTCAGACTCAAATTTTGCACTCTGTTTACTGAAGACAAGTGGTGATTGTCATACATTCTCTTCTTAAACTTAGCTCTTCTTCAATAATTGGCAACATGGTATATTGTGGATTTAATTCCTATTATATGTGAGGAAAAACTCAAGCAACTCCTTGACTTGCCTGAAGCATGTAAAATCAATCTTACCTTACCAACCAAATGACCTTATATACGGTTCCAGCTAACGGAAATCTCCTAAAATCTTTTTTGAAGTGTTTGGAATAGAAATTGGAAACTTGATTCAATTCTTCCTTCTTCCAAAAGAAGATACCAATTCCAATAAATCCACTTACGTAGAGGCATGTTAAACTCATGTAAGAACAGATCAGATCTGTTGTCAAAAAATGGTATTCGTCTTTCAAACCAGACATAAAGGTGGATAAACTGAAAAGCATTGATATTGACATTATTTTCATCATAATGAGGAAAAGTTCTTATTTATATGTCCTGTGCTAAACTGGAAGGTCATTTATATCAATTTCTTAAAGGGCCACTAAAGTCAAAAATGAAGTCTTGCTCATAAGCTGAAGAAACCTCTAAAAGTAAGTAAAACAATAAAAACATCTTTCAAAAAAATTTTTCTTTGCAAAAAAGTTCAGATTTTTGCATTTTCAATTTTCACAATACGGGATTTCATTTTCATTTTTAGCACACACCCTAATTTGATGTACCTAAAACAATCATTTTCTGGGAAAATAAGCACAGTACAAAAATACATGAAAACAAATTGGGCCATTTTGTGTCCGTGTATTTCTGTACTGTGCAGATTTTCCCAGAAAATAAACATTTATTAGGTGCATTAGATTAGGGTGTGTGCTAAAAATGTAAATGAAGTCCCGAAATGTGAAAACTGAACTTGCAAAAATCCAAACTTTTTTGTAAAGAAAAATTTTTTTGAAAGGTGTTGTACTTACTTTAAGAGGTTCCTTTAGCATATGAACTGGTCTTCATTTTTGACTTTAGTGGCCCTTTAAAGCAATCGTACAAATCATGGCGGCGTCAAAAGTTGGAACAAAAACACTCAATTACTTCGCTTTTGGAAACGAAACATTTTCAGAATCTCTTCAGAATGTAATCATCAAGACCAGAACTGAAAGATATAAGGTCAAAGATCTGTGGAACATCTTTACAGCTACATCAAAATCAATGGGACCTCCAAAATCATTTAAAGAAGCTTATGAACCAGAACCATTTTTGTTCAAACTGATTAATGATTCACAAATAAATAAATAATTTTTGTATACAATACCTTTTAGTATTTTATTTGGCATGCACTTGTAAACCTCCCCATGCCATATCCACATTTCCTCATTGATTTTCATCATTTTCATTCATTTGATTTCCTTTTTCTTTATTTTGACATTTGAAGTTTTCTATTTTGTTGATCCGAGCGTAAACGAGTTTTGCATTGTTGACGTGGATCAAAAAGCTGATGAGAAAAAAATGTTTCAGAATAAAAATTCCAATGTCAAAAGTTTAGAGAATATGGTTTCATTGTCATAATCCTGTGAAGACGGTACCTCATTTCAGTGGTAAGAATCCATTGGCTAACCGCATTGAAAACTGAGAGTAAAAATCCTGCGTTCGATTTTAATCTAACAAACTTATTATTTTGACATGAATTCCAGAATGACATTTTGAAGCCTATTTTTGCGGAAGTGTTTCTAATCCTGGTGCTACCACCATAATCATGTCGAATTGGTTTGGTGCCGCCGCCAGTTTGACTTCCTCCCTGAGCCTGGACACCATCAAGAACCAGGTGACGACTTCTTTGAAGGAAGTCTTTGAGGAAGAGGAAGTAGAGGACCCCAAGGCTGATTTGTCCATCACCAAGGAAAAGGCCGAAAATCTCCAAAGTCTGGTGGAGAAACAAAAGACAGAAATACAAAAGTTGAAGGAAAACATCCAAGAATTACACGATCAAAATCAGGTAATTGACTGTCTCTGCACCTTGGGGACCTTTTTGGATCCTTTATAAACTGATTCTTGAGACAAAAATCCACGGCTTAATCTGCTTGCGCCCTAACAAAATTATCCCTCAGTCCAATTTTAATTTTCAAAAGTTCACCGGAGGAAGTCTGTATATTTTTATTTCCTGGGGAAAACGCAATCTGTTTAGCACTTTGGTTTTGCAAATCAAAATTTGGTTGAGGATGATTTCAGTGGATTTTGTTTGATTGATTTTAAACGGAATGACTGAATAGACTTTTTATGCACTGCAGGGTCTTGATATTTGTTCGCATCGTCATATGAGGTGTCCAAACGGATTTCGGCACTTAAATTTTTCGTCCAAGTTTGAGAAAACGACATCTTAAATTTTTGGTTATTGATAATTTGTTATCGTTACCTTTAGGCCCGGGAAGTGACCTTACAATATTGCAAGCATTGCAATAAATTGCATGCAATATTGTATGGAATATTTTTCTATTGTTTAATTTTTTTCAAAAGTTTCGGAAATAAAGCATGCTTCCACTTAGATTTGGTAAAATTATGGTAGAAACATGCCATATTTCCATATACTTTTTTTAAAAATTGATGATTTTAAAAATACAGTCAAAGACGGATTTACCGTCGTACATTTTTAACAGCAGTATGGATTTAGCGATGCTTTCTGACGGATTTAGCGACACAGCTGCAGAAACCAAAAAATTATTTTATTATGGAAAAATGATGCTAAATCCGTCTTTGTCGTTAAAAGTGTAAACATAGCGACTCCAATGGTGCACCGAATTTGTCGCTAAATCCGTCTTTGAGGCCCGGGAAGTGATTTTGAAATATTGCATGCAATATTTCAGAGTTTGCAATATTTCATGCAATTTATTGCAAGCTTTGAAATATTGCAGTGCACGCACGTATTTTCCCGAATTTTGAGAACATTGTATGCAATAAAATATTCCATAAAATCTTTTTAAAATTCGGGAAAATATGTGCGTGCACTGAAATATTTCAGAGCTTGCATGAAATATTGCAAGCATTGCAATATTGCATGCAATATTGCAAGATCACTTCCCAGGCCATAGATACTTCAGGGCTGAAAAGTCAACTTTTTCTGAAGGCTGCCTGTGTAAAAGGGTTAAGGGATTTTTGAAAATAGATTGTGAGAACAAAGTTACATAGAAAATTTTGCACAAATAATACTTATACAAAATCCCAAAATGTTGATATTCCAAGCTTTCTTTGGACTTTTTACATTTCAATAGCTTTCAATATGGATGTAGCCATATGTAAGAAATGTAAAAAAGAACTTAAGAGTTTACCTCACCATCTTTCCAAAAACCCAGAATGTAAAGCAGAATATGGGGAAGAAGAACTTGAGAGTGAGAGAAAATTAAGGAGACAGTTATACAAGAAGAAATACAATGAAAAACATAGTGATGCTATTAGACTGCAGAAGAAATCATATGTCAAGAGAAATAGAGAAGAAATTTTGAAAAACAAAGCTGCATATGACTTGAGGAACAAAGATGAGATATTGTCAAAAAAGAGAAAACATTATTCAGAGAACAAAGCGCAAAAGAAACAAAAGTATCAGGAACAGAAAGAAGATATAAAAGCACAATACCAAAGTCAAAAGGCTGATAAGGCTGAAAAATACATACAGCTAAAGAAGGCAAGAGCATCCCAATATCAAGCAGAAAATAGGCTAAAGGATTTTCAAACATCTGTTCAGTTTGGTCCAATCTATCCATGTATTTCCTGTGAAAGACTACTTTACCAAGAAGGTGTTGTAAATTTTGATTATGCAGATCAGTATGAAAAATTAAGGAGTCAATTAGAGAATTCAAAGAATCAAGAGCTGAAAGAATGTATAAATATAAATAGTGACACCTTTATAGTGAATGGAAATGTGTATCTTTGCCACACATGCAATGATTCAATATTCAAAAAAGGAAAAATGCCTTCAATTTGCCATCTAAATGGAATGGATTTAATTGATATTCCTGAAGAACTGAAACTTTCTACATGTGAGTCTGTTTTGATTGCAAAAGTTATTTTGTTTCTAAAAATCCATAAATTGCCAAAAAGTAGATGGCCAGGATTAACTGATAAGATTATTTGTGTTCCAATAACTGATAATGATATCCAGAAAACTATTCAACAAATGCCACGAGTGCCAGAGGAAGGTGGACTTATACCTTTAGATTTTACAAGAAAGCTTGAATACAACACGTCTGTTTACAAGGAGTATGTAAGACCAAATGCTGTGATTACAGCTGCCAAACTATTGAAGAGTACAAATCCTTACTACAAAGATATTAAGATCTTAGAAGAAACTGACTACCTGGCTAAATGCAAAGAATCAGATGTGAAGGGATACAAGGCATACCTAGAGAATGTAAGTTTAACTATCCATTATAATTAATTTTCTTTTCAAAGACTTGATTGAAATATTATGAAATTAAATTCTTTAAACCTTAGACACTTCATAGCCCTATTTTTTGTTTTGCTATTATGAAATGTAGAAGCTTGTGTTGGCAGAAATATTAAAGAAAATTAATAATTAATTCTTTATGAAAAAATTCAGTTTCATTAGCTTTCTGTAAGGTGAAAGAAGTTTTTCAAGTGAAAAATTAATAATTTGTTTAGAAGTTTTTTTTTCAATTTCTGTTGAAAATTTTCATTGAAAAATAAGTTAAGAAAAGTTATTCTTTTATAAGTCAAATCTAAAATCAAATTGATTTGCAGAAAAAATAATTTAATATTAATTCTTTCCAGGATGATAATGACAGTGATGGAGAGTCCGATCATGAGTCAACCCTCAACAGAGGATTCATAGTTGCTCCAGATGAAGACAGTACTACTGATCAATCAATTGATGGAGAGAAACAAAAGGATTCCATTAAAGATTTCCAATTTCAAACCGCAAATGTAGCAATGTTGATGGACCAAGATTTAGAAGATGAGGTTATCGTAAATGCATCTGAGAATGAAAAGGTGATCAAGCAAAGGTCTGACAGTGATAATTCCTTCAGAGTTGCCCCTGGTGAGGGTAAAATACCAACAGACCTCATGCGAGAGAAAAATTGGGATGTGAAGGCATTCCCAACAAAGCATCCCGATGGCAAATATGGACTTGATTTTCCAAGGAAGATAAAAATAACACCACAACAGTACTTTTGTCAAAGAATTCTTAATATGGATACAAGATTTTCATCCGACCCAATATATGTGTTTGCTGCATACTACTATGTCTTAAGACATCAGCTAGAAAGCAGGATGAATATATCATACCAAAGGGGTACACTAAATTCAAAAGGTGAACTGGAAAATCTTCAAGATGCCTTTACTGTGTTTGATAAAATCCCAGGAACATTCAAATTCTGGCAAGATGCTCGCAGGAAATTAGTAGCTGAACTGGAGCAGCATGGTCCCTTTCACTTCTTTTTCACGTTGAGTTGTGCTGATAAGCGCTGGCCAGAAAATTATGCTTCTATCCTATCTTCTTTGGGGCATGATGTGACGTATACAGAAGATCAGTGTCTTTTAATTGATGGTGAGCCATTAGAATCATTTTTAGAACATGAAGATGTGCATGCAATGATGAAGGACAATGTAGTTACCATTACAAGAAACTTTGATCACCGGGTTAAAATGTTCAGGAAACATGTCATGTTTGGCAAGAATAGTCCGCTGAAATTAAAATACTTTAATCACAGAGTTGAATTTCAAAATAGAGGGGCAGCACATGTGCATGGTGTTGTCTGGATGGATTTAGAATCTCTTGAGGAAGATTTTCCAGGAATTCAAGAATGCTTTAAGAAACTGCAGGATGATAGCACTCTATCAAATGAAGAATGTAATGTTCTCATATCCATTATTGACAAATTTGTGTCATGCTCCTTAAAGGAACTGTCAACTTGTGATATTGCTAAAGATGTCCAAATACATCACCACACCCAGACATGTAGAAAGGGTGGAAGTGAGTGTCGCTTTGGATTTCCTAAACTGCCATCTAATCGCACTATTATTGCTCAACCAATTAAAGATTGTGATGAGGAGACAAAGCTCATAAAAGTTTCAAAAAGTCAAAGCGTCCTAGATAAAGTGAAAGAAGCTTTAAAGCAAATGAAAGACAATTGTTTTTCATCTATAGAGGAATTTCTCTCATCCATAGAAGTGACAGAGGGAGATTACTATGAAGCATTGTCCATCTCGGAAAATGATGGGATTTCTATTATCCTTAAAAGGGACATGGATGAAATATATGTGAATCAGTACAACCCTGAGTGGTTACAAGCCTGGGATGGAAACTCTGATTTTCAACTGTGTCTTAATTACTTTGAAATTGTGACATATATCACAGACTATTACATGAAGTCTGAAAGTGCATTGTTTAATGAGTTATTAGAAGCTGCTGATGAATTGAAAGGGATGGATCTGAGGGGTAAAATGTTTAATCTGCTTCATGTATTTCTTAGACACAGACAAATTAGCTTAGCTGAGGCATTATATTGTGTATATCCTGGTATGCGTCTTAAAGAATCTAATGTCAAAGGGACATATGTTGCTACAGGATTTCCAGCCCACAGGTCCAAATTCTTGGCTAAAGTAATGGAAGACTTACAAAAAGCAGAAGATCTTATTTCAGTTGTTGGTAGAGAGGGAAAGTTTAGAGCAAAGTTGTCAATACATGACAAATACTCAAAGCGACCAGCTCTCTTGAGTGAAATGTGCCTAGCCCAATTTTCGATGATGTATGAGACAAAAAGTGTCAAATCTGTACAAAATTTATCATGGACTGACAACTGTAATGGAACATCTCAGACTAAGCTTGTAACCTGGGAAGGAGAAAAGGAGAACATTCCAAAAAGTATAAAGTTGATGGACAGTTGTGGATACATGGGATGTAGAAAAGAACCATTTATTATGCGAATACATAAGATCAATAGAAGTATCAATGTTCATGAGTACATGTACTCTGAGCTTTTGTTATTCAGACCATGGTGGAATGAGGCAGAACTATATGAAGATAATTTTGACAAATGCTATAATTTGTTTATGCTTACTGGAGATGATGAAGATAGTGAGACTAGAATTGAGAAAGTAAAGTCAATGTTATTCCCTCATTTGAAGAATGTAATAGAAGGAAGGGAAAAAGTAGAACAAGCTTTGACAAAAAGAACTTTGCAAATAGGAGACACACTTACCCCAAATCTGCAACAAGAAAATGCAGAAGATGAAGCAGAAGGTTCAATGATTCATGAAGATTTTGAAATTTTAGCAGGTGAGAAAGCTTTTTCATCTCTTTTAGATTATGCTATATTTTCAATAGCTGGAAAATTCTGTCTTAATTCTTTCATTTAATTTTTTTCTACAGATTCATGGAATGATGTTGGCTATGCAGAAGAAGGTCATGCATCGGAACCTAGAAGTAGCGGTGACAAATATGTCCAGAAAATTTGTCTTTTTAATAAAGATCAACTGTCTTCTAATGTTAGAAAATTATCGCCTGACCAGAGATATGTTTTTGACATAGTGATAAAGTATTGCAAGGACATGGTGAAATCTCGAAAGACTGGAAATAAGACACCACCACCAATTCATTTGATAGTACATGGTGGTGCTGGTTCTGGCAAAAGTACAGTCATCAATACCATCACCCCATGGATCCAAGGTACCTTAGAGACAGAAGGAGACAATCATTCATGCCCTTATGTACTTAAGATGGCACCAACTGGGTTGGCTGCACTGAACATTTCTGGAATGACCATTCATAGTGGGCTAAACATATTTGGAAATCAGTACCGTTCACTGTCAGACAAAGTCAGGGAAGAAATGCAACATCAGCTTCAAAACTTGAAAGTTCTCATTTTGGATGAATTTTCTATGATTCCTAGCAATATGCTCTATCAGGTACACTTACGATTGCAGAAAATAAAAAACTCACAAGATGCTTTTGGAGGAGTTTCTATTCTGCTTTTTGGTGATTTAATGCAATTAAGACCGATTGGAGGAACTTTCATTTATGATGAACCAACCAATGCAGAATTTTTGTTGTACCATCGGTTGAATCCTCTATGGGCCATGTTTGATGTTGTAGAACTTACCCAAAATCATCGCCAAGGTGAAGATAAGAATTATGCTGACATGTTGAATCGGATTAGATTTGGAATTTGCAATGAATTGGATTTGAAAATATTGGAAAAGTGTGTTGTTGATAGATCCGATTATGAAAACTGGAACATTGTGTTCCTATATGGTACAAATGAAAAAGTCAATTCTTGCAACAGGGAAATTTTGAATACTCTGCGAGGAGAGCTCATTACTGTTATGGCAAAAATAGTTCACCCACCAAGCATCTTTCCAATGATAAAACAAAGTACTGGTTGCGTAGCTGAAACTCCTCTTTTAAATGAACTAAATTTAAAAGTTGGAGCCAGAGTAATGCTGACTACAAATGTCAATACCTCTGATGGATTGGTAAATGGAGCTTGTGGTACAGTACATGGATTCCACAAAACTAATAATGACTCTTATGTTCAATTGGTCCTTGTAAAATTTGATGATGAGACTATTGGTGCATTCAGTAGAGCTAAGCCGGAGAATTCAGATTTTAAAGACAGTCAAATTACTCCAATCAAAAAGCTAGAATTGTCATTTAGTAGTGGAAAGAAAAGTAAGGAACATGCACATACTTGCAAAGTCATACAGTTCCCATTGAAACTTTCATGGGCATCAACCATCCACAAAGTTCAGGGTCAAACTGTTGCCAAGCCTAAAATGATCTCCATTGAATTTTCCACATTATTTTCTCCTGCTATGGCATATGTGGCACTTAGTCGTGTTCAATCTGTTAGTCAATTACAGATTGAAAACTTGGATATAAAAAAGATAAAATGTTTTCCATCTGCATTGTCCGTTGCAAATGATATGAAAGAAAGAGCTTTGAATCTAAACCCATCAGTATGGGACACTAACAATTCAAATGGCCTTAAGATTACCAGTTTGAACATAGTAAGTTTGAGAAAGCACCTAGAAGATTTAAAGTGTGATAATTTGATAATGAAAAGTGACTTGATTTTATTAAGTGAAACTTCTTTGTCTTCCTGCTTTGCCGACAAACAACATATACCTGGGTTTTCACTTCATTACACAGACACACAAAGAGGTTGTGGTGTTGCTTGCTTTGTTAGTGATTTACTTGATGTTCAGAAAATAGAAAAGGACAATGAATTAGGATATCAGATTATGTACATTTGGCTATCTGATTTATTAATCATCAACATTTACAAAACACACGTTATTCATTCTTCCAAATTATTGCTCAAAGGAAATTTATTTGTTCATTTAATCATAAAACAATAATTTCTTTTCAACTCCTGCAGATATTACACACTGTCACATCTTTCATAACAGTCAGAAATGAAAATTGATTTTCAGATTCAAAATTGCTGATAAAGTGGCCCAACAAGTACTGGGTATTCTATTCTCTAATATCAATTGAGTTAGCCTAGGCCATTAATCGTGGTTACCTTAGCAATGCAGTATTTAATGTCAATTTACCCTGATCCTGATGATGACAAGGGTTAATTGCTATTAATAGTATAGGCCATTTAAGTGAAGGTTTCCATGGGTAGGCAAGCTCAATTTTCAATAATTGGAATAGCATATCAGCATTTTCAATTAATATTTTTTCAAAATCATATAAAGTGACATAAAACATGCTCATAATTATTTACAATTACTCCAAAAAATGGAAAATATTTGTTAACAAAAGTAAATAGAAGCACTGTAAAGTTTATTCAATAATTTTCCTGTGTAATATTGTTTTCTTCATAATACAATGAATATTTAAATTTCTTTTAGCTTTGAGAAACTATGTGTCAAATATTAAACAAGATATTTTGATAATGGGTGATCTAAATGTTCCATTCGCAACTGATGCTTCAAATGTACTGTTAACAGGTTTGAAAGATCTCGGTTTCACTCAAATTGTCACCACACCTACACACAAGGGTGGAAATATCTTGGATCACATTCATACTTCATTCAAGAAGAAATCAATTGAACATTATTTTATGCACTCGGTGTATTACTCTGACCATTGTGCTAATTGCTTAGTGGTTGGTAATGCTTAGGAGATACTTTGAATATTGGAATCTTTCACTCTGTCATTTTTAAATAATAAGACCAAGATGAAATGATTATATTGAATCTAGAAGAATCTAACCTCATAAATTTATTATCAGTTTATTACTGTCAATAGTTGTTCAAGTGTTTAATTAATATATTCAGAAAAAGATCTTTCATGAGCTTTTCTTGCATATATTAATTAATTAATTTTGATCATGAATGTGAAGCTTTTATACAAATGTAACATTAAATAAAGATTTAAAT
>JAOWAT010040345.1:0-11732 GCA_028571025.1 Longipedia americana | reverse complement strand
ATGAAAAAATCTTTTCTGTGTGTTTGTTTTTATGGTGAAATACAACTTTTAAAATGGTCCCCTCTTTTCCCAAGACCTTCCCAAGACCATTTTTAATTTTCACTACATAGCTTAGTCCGGAGTCTATTTTAAAAGTAAATGTTAAATTGATGAGATGATGGTAAAACCTTTATTTTGGATGCACTTTTCACTAAAATTGTTTTTGACATTTCCTGTTTAATTTTCTAAAATTTCTAAACTCCTGCAGATGGGTCGTTAAAAGAAGTTGTCTGGTTAGAATTTTCAAAGTTTAGAACATGAGATAAAAAGTGGAAAGAAATTTAGCTTCAAAACTCTCTCAAAGAAAGATAAAACAAGTTTCAAAGAGAGAAAGAGATTCATCTTTGCATTGCTAAGCAATAAAAACAGGTTTTTCTATTTGCCTTCTAATTCCAGATAAAACAGGTTTTTTATTTCATAACTTAATTTCTATCGATATATTAATCAAAATTCATGATGTAGTTCATTTGATATGGTCAATTAATATTTTTCATGGGTCAAAGTATAAAGATTAATTCAATGGAAAATTGAATTAAAAGTTTAGATAAGCGTTTTATTTAAATTATGTCAAAGTTCAAACTATAAAGTTTGTTTAAGCTTCATTCGTTGAAAGACAGTACATTACTTGTTGATCTTTGCAGTCAGATTGAAAATGTGTGAATTTATTTTAGGAGACAGAAAAAGCAAAAAAGTCGTTTTTTATATTTACACAATTTCAGCATTCGAATTCGAAGTTCGTACCCAAAATGACGCTTGTGTTCACTTTTACAACTGCTCAAATTGACTTTGTCGTTTTTCTTAATTTATGTCTCTCTTTCTCGAAACTTGTTTTTAATGCCATTTTATATTTTCTTATTTTGGCTTCCTCACTCCACTTTTTGGATCGTGTACAAATTTTGTGCACTTATAATCCGGGAAATGGCAGCATTGCAATGTAAACAAAATAATAAATATAAAAACTTGTAGCACTATTTCAGCCAAATTTATTTCATTTGATAATAATAACATCAAGGAAAAACAATTTTTCCTTCTTTTTAAAGTATACTATTTCCTTAAAAGGGTTCAGCAATCGTAAATACTCATGTCAAAAAGCTAGGGAGAATTTGTGTCTGAAATAAAACAAAAATATTTGTCAAGAAATGAAAATTCTCCTGAGAAATAGGCAAAAACGGCCCTTGTAATTTTAGATTTTATGACACAGCAGCAATGTTTGTATACACGCAATTTACTAATTTTCTTTTGTAATCAGCATTATTTGAAATTTGCAATAAAATGTTTGCAAAAAGCCAATTATATTGTTTGATTAATTCTCCATTACTATAATTACTTTGCTGCATAGTCGGATCAATGACACGCTTTTTAATTTTTATTTGTTTTTGAATACAATTTTTATTTCAGTTTTGACTTCTATTTTTACCTCATGCATGATTCATAGATTTTTTTCCGTATTCTCCACATGCTTCAATTTCGCAAATTTTCCATCCACTAGTTTTATTTGTGTCCAACAAAAATGGAACCTCCTTGCGCTTGAATGCGGTCAAAATAGCGTTTTCTAAATTTTCAGACACATTTCATTTCTGTTTGTTTTTTCTTTTGTGTAATTTCAGTTTTGCATGCAGCATAAGTATTTGACTGAATGACTTTGTTTTAGAAAGACTTTCTCACTCCATTGCAATTAAGGGTTTCTCATACAAGATCAGCAGCTTTCTAAAAAGTGGACACAGGAGGTTTTGTTTGCATGTTTGAAAACATAATAAATAGGATTTAATCTGCAAAAACCCCAGCAAAAACCGGATTTTCAATGAGTTTTTGAATAATTTAATTTCCATTTGACTTGAAATCTTTTTTCCCTGAGCACCGAACTTTTTAAATTACGTGAAGTAATAGCAATACATGCCTTTATTTATTTTTTGTTAAGACCGTACTTTTGTTTCTTAGTCAAAGATAACTAACTGTCTCTTTTGAAGGGACGAGGTTTGTCAAAAATTCTTCAAAAGTATATTATTTCAAAAATAGACAAAAATCCTCATGTCTCCTCTATCCAGGATTTTTTTGCCGGTTTGACCATCAATTAAATATGGTCAAATTTTGTATTTCTGATTTTTTGCGTTTTTTGAGCTGTGTTTTGAAAATTAGCCTCGAGTTTTTGGAAAATTTGGAGTTTTTAGAAAAATGCTGCTAAAATGTTTGCTTAAAAACATCCTGTTTTAAGGGAAACCCCCTTCTTGACCAAACTAAATTTTGGTCAAATTTCGTATTTTCCAAAACAAAATATTAAAACAAAATTAATATTTAATCTGAGAATTTTTTATCATGTGACCAAATGTTTCAATTTAAAATTAAGGGAAATACATCACATAATTACTTTTTCTGGTTTAGAATTTCATATGAATAGTTTAATAGAGATCAGAATTATGAGGTTTACATATTTTCTTCTTGTTTTAACATAAAATAAAACTTTATTTGGTTTGGCAGAAGTTTAATAAGCCGTAAAGTTAAATGAAATGAAATTGTGTGGTTTGATGAAATTGGTTGGAGATGGTCGCAACCAATAGAAATGGTATCGAAGATCAGGGTAGATGGAGCCAGATTAGAAATGATTGACACTGTGGACTCGAATAATTTTTGGGAGCACTTAATTGTCAGAGTTAAGGGCACTTCAAGAAACTCCAGTCTACCCTGTCATTCTAATGGCTCTTATTTACGATACAAACCTGCTTAAAATTTAAAGAAAACCCGCATAAAATTCAGAACTTTTATTATTCCTATGTTGAGTCAACTTTAATTTCTTGTCTTCAATTCTGTAAGAGTAAATATATGGTTAGAATTGTCCCATAATACATTTTCCAATAATAAAATTTTTTGGACTGATTTTGTACTGCAGCATGAAAGAATTCTAAACTTTGCAGTTTGCATCGATATTATTGTGCAAAGAATTCTTTTCATGAAAGCATCTGTACGAAGAAAGGAAAATGTTAGATGTATAAAATATATGAAAAATGAGTGCTTTTATTAGATTTTGAAAGAAATATGTCGAAGGGGTTTTGAAAATTGTGCAAATAAAAATAGATGAAATTCTTTCTTTTTTCTTCTACTTTCTTACACACACTTTTTTCTCCTGCTGGCTGAATAAAGACAGCAAGTAATAAAAATGGCATTTTGTGCGTGTTACAATTTCGTAGGAAAAAAAATATCATGAAGAAAAATGATTTCCTCTTGTTGGTCCTTACAACTTGGTCTGTGTTCATGTGACGCATACATTTATTTTGTAGGAGTGTAACACGGTGGGACATTGTCAGAGTTTCTGTCTCAGAAATATGAAAAAAAATTTGATTACACTTTTGGAAATTACCAAAAAAAATTGGTTTTATTCATCTGACTTTAGTAGAAAATAATTGGTTGGGTGACTCTGACGCTCAAAAGTGTTCTTTCTGCACGACATTTGGTCAGAGCCCTATATGGCCATTGGGAAACCTCTTTTTGGTACCCACCAATGTATCTTGATACCAAAAGCTCCCCTGAAGCCCGACGGAGCTTGGTTTTGCATATTTTCAGAAATCTGAAGGATTTTCTGAATTTTAAGGCTAATTTGAAGAAAACATTGAAAATTCAGGAAATCATTCAAATTTCTGAAAGTATGCAAAACAAAGCTCTGTCGGGCTTCAGGGAATCTTTTGTTATCAAGATACATTGATGGGTACCAAAAACAGGTCCCCAAATGGCCCTTAAGGGCTCTGACCAAATTTCTTGTAGAAATACTTTAAAGAGCCCTATTTATCACCAGAGTCACCCGATCAAATAGTATTGTTATGAAACAGAAAAATATTTCATGCTCCTCAGTTGAGAGAAAGAAAAAGACCATGCTGTTGTAAATACAAAAGACTTTCGTACACATGACGCCCTAATAAATTTCTTACAAAAATAATTGCATCGATATTTTGATGTTTTTATTTCCTGAGAATGGATTTTTTGCACCTTTCCGACGATTCTGTGTCTACAGGGTTTCCAGATTGATGATTCTAAGAAGAAACTTGTGAAAAATTCTTGGAAATGACAACTTTGAAAGTTTGAAAAGCTAACGCTCTCTTGTGTGAGTTGAAAAATCATCCACAAGACTTTTCATTTTTTCTTCAAGATATTGAATCCACTCTAAATTGAGTGCTTTCCTCATGAGGGGGTTGATGAGATCAATTCTTGTTATCTACAAGGAATAGGAAGAGTTTGAAGATATCTAACACAACTGGTGGTATTTGATTTCATTTATGATATTTGAAGGATATTTAGACTTTCATTTTCACAGAATGTAATTTATGATTATGTTTTTGCGATGTGTTTGAAGAAAAAAAATATTACAAAATTCTAAATTTCTTTTCCTAATTTTTAGGTAAGACCAAATTCTCCGTATTTTCATGGCATATGAAATTATCATCATTATCTGGAGAACATGCAAGACAGCTTTCTAGGTGTCTAATCAATATAAAAAGACAGAGATACAGGGGTCTCTCGACATCTCTCCATATAACAACATATTTTCA
Source organism: Longipedia americana (assembly GCA_028571025.1). Lineage (NCBI taxonomy): Eukaryota > Metazoa > Arthropoda > Copepoda > Polyarthra > Longipediidae > Longipedia > Longipedia americana. The sequence goes on along the minus strand of JAOWAT010040345.1, from coordinate 7,158 downwards.
CCTCAGAAAAGGTTTCATTTACTAAATAAAGCTCTCTAAATAACGACAATCTCGCGGTTTAACGACATTTTGAATGCCTCCCAAATGTGTCGTTAAATCGAGAGACCCCTTTATCTGCATTTAAGCCTCCAAGTTTATTTATATATTATGAATTACGTTAATGAAAGTCTGTGTGTTATCCACAAATGTAAAAAGTGTTAATTACAGATACTTCAAATTACGCAACTTAGCAATTATCGCATTAAACCGGAAGTAACCCAAGATACTGTTTTTCATTTCCTCCTTTTTACTTTCTAAACATTTTCTCTTATTTTTAAGAGGCTCAGGTTTTCTTTGACAAGATCTTTAATTACATCTTATCGCATTTATTGGGGTTTTGAAACGACTTTTTGTCAAAATTTACTTATTTTACTACATGAAAAATTACAAATTTTGAGTTTTTGGGTGTTTTCTTTTTGAAAATTTTTCAGTTTTGTGGTAGAAAAATTTGTGCCTTTTAGAGAAATTCTTTAATTCTGAATTTTTTTGGTAAATTTTGAGTTTTTCAAACTCTGTGGCTCAAAACTTTTGTGATAAAAAGCGTGACACAAATTCTTGCTCTGATATTCTTCTTCATACATCATCTCAATTATGACATCGTATGTGCCGAACAAGAGCAGAACCTACCGTTCATTGCTCAAATCTCTTCGTTTTATTTTGGCCAGTCACGACACAATTCCACATGGGCATGGAATGATAATGAGATTAAGTAACTCATTTTTCTTTTTTGCCATGATGATGAGTATTTTATGGCTATTACTCTGATGCAGCGACATTGGAGCACATTTTGGAGATGAATGAAAATTGGACAGACGAAACTTCTCTGGGAATTTTTTGCTAGAATTTAGCAAATTGAAACTATAATTAAGAGGGAATTTTGTAAAAAATTTCAATTCCATATAGTAATCAAATGTTTTTCTTGAGAAATCTGACACATTATATCTTCTAACGACACTTGAGAGTTAATCAAAAGTCGATAGATCGAAAGTTTTGAAAAAAAGGTTGATTTAAGAAGCAGAAATTCAGTCTAGTAAGAAGGGTGTTACTAGATTGTAAAAAAATGTTACTGGAAACTTGAAAATTTTTGTAAAAAATCACCAGAGTAAAATTACAATATATTTCAAATAATTTTAGAAAGATTACTCTTAAAAATGAAGAACCTATCTGTCAATTGATACCTAGCGTCCTAGTCAGAACACATGATTGCAATGCAGCAGCAGTTTGGGTTACCCATTTTCCATTTGGGGCCCAATTTATCTTTCCTTTTCCTCCTCTCGCTTTCTTCTTCATTCTGCATTGCTCCTAGTTCTCTCTTTCTCTCTCTCTCTCTCTTCTTCTTTTTCACTTCTGGATTTCTAATTCTCTTTTGCAGTTTTCTTCGTTTTCTTTCTTACTCATGCCCTATTCAACACTAATCATGATGCCTAAAAGGGACTTCAAAAAATTCCAATGAAACACTCAATTCCACTTAAGTTTGAATTTTTGTTTCAAAATACTTTAATTACTAAATTATTATAGTCCGACTCAAACTGAATTAGGTACATTCTATAAACATTTTTGTAAAAAACCCAGAGAAGCACAGTGTAGCAATGTTTGAACAATAAAGAAGCACACTAAGAACTACCCTCTTATTCTATGAGCTAGTAAATTAAACATTTAGGAACCAAATTTTGGAACACTGCCTTTGATTATGATTTCATTGATTTTTGGACAAATGGAGACCAAAATTTTAAATGTTTACCCAGATATGTTTGTGTCAGTTTGTCTTTAAAATGGTTCAAATTTTCTGAAACTTTTCATGAAAAAAAAGATTAGACTTTGCACACTTCTCAGATAGATTGTGCACATTATTCATAACACATGAGCAGTACTGTGTATGCAAAGGATTAAAGGCTTACAAAATTTCATCACATTTCATGAATATTTAAAACGTTCATGCAATAATTTACATTTTCTAGTATAATTTATGGTTTCTTTTTTATAGCTGTGACATTTTATAAATCTTAACCGCGTAGACTCTTTTTAAGAAATGTTATAATGTTTTGCTATGTAAAAAGCTTATTTTTTGGCAAAACATCATTAATCCCTTAGCAGGCATTGGATGCAAAACTACAGCTTAACAATTAAGAGCTTTTTATGTGGCTAATTATCAATATTTTTAGAAGATTATTAAAATCTAAACCACAATTTTAATTGAAAACTTCAAAAATCATTGAAAATTAAAAGCTGATTTCAGTCTGAACAATTTTTTACAATGGGAAATCAAATCCATTCAAAATACACGATGATTTATGATACTTTTATGTGGGAGAATAAAAAAGATTTATTCATGAATTTGTTTTCAATTTTCAATATATGACTCAGAGGAAGCTTGTTAATGTAGGCAAACGGACCACTTATTAACGTAGATGGGCTAGCTGCTTGGCCATATTTTTTTAGAGGAAAAATCTATTCAAACAAAATTGTCCTTTATGATTGTGAAATCTTTTTTCATGAAAACGATTGGGGATAAAAGTAAGATGTTCCTGTGGGGCTAATTTTACAGATTTTTGCTTTGCTCCAGATATCTTTTGATCAAATTACACAAAATGTTGAAATGAACCAAAGTACACAACAAAAACATGAAAGTGTTGTTTTATCAGTTAACATTTTTCGTATTTTTCAAAAACATACGTTTATTTTCATTTTATATTTCGGATTAGAGTATGAGTAACATCTGATAGTTGATGATAATCATGCATGCCACATTTTCCCATTTTTCAAAGAGCACTTTCCTCCAAAAAATTACAACACATGTTTTCGTATGATATTAAAGTGGACTAGATATTTACATAAATTATCTTTAATCTTGTGAAGAAAGCAATTTTGAAATAATAGATTTTTAGAGGATCGGGCTTTTCTAATCCTGTTAAAATTTTTGGTCGTCAGAAAACTAGGAAAGTCACATCTCATACTTATTCGTTCCATCTGCAGCTATAAGAATTATTGGTCTCTATGGAAGCTTGCACAACTCTATAACAAAATATGTAGGAACACATTTTGAAAGGCTTCAGATAAACTGGAGTAATATTTGTTTCAGAGTTTTTCTTTTTGCAGATAAAACTTTGAAAAAAATACAAAAATATCATTTGTTTTTGTTTCGTTTCATCATTTTTCTATTTCTCTCTTTCTCTTTCCATTTCACACACGACTTTATCTGATTAGTTTTTGATGGATACAAACAACATCTGTTTTTCGTTTTTATCAAAGTGGAAAAAGAGTAAGCAGGTACAGTTTTTAGGGGTATGGGCTTGTAAACGTATGTTAGGCTAAAATTTTAGGCTTGTCCATTTCCTGGATTCAAGATGATACAGCATTTTTTTAAATTTTGACATTTGGAAAACAATAAAGATTAAGATACATTCCAAGAAAAAGGCCCTTCATTTTTTCCAAGTACTGTTTTAAGCATCTTTTACCAAGTTTATGTAGTAAAATTAAGAATAATGATAAATTATGTTAAGGAACTTAATCTTTTTAGATTAATTTTTTGTTTATAAATTGTACATAAATAAATTTTCGGACAAATTTTTCTCATATGATTCAAAATGTGTAAGTAAAATTTGAATACTATAATCCTTGAGTAGAAAATAAAGCCAAAAGGGAAAAAGATTTTAATTTCAAGGAAAGGCGACTGAATTATGGTATTTCAATTGTTAAGAAAAATTCAATTTGTTGTTTTAACATTTTCCTTTTACAAAACCATCCTCACAATTGATCACGCAATAAAGTTCAGGTATTTTCAATAATTAATAGCAGATTTATTTATTTTTGCATGAACTTTTGTTTGTTATTTCTGCAACAGTACAAGATTTTGCTTCGAGCCATTTGTAAAACTTGTCGCATTTTTCTTGCTTTGTTTTTATCATGAAACAAAATATTTCCCTTTAATGAACAATTTTCCAATATAAAAGTAGAAAAATGTACACAATTTGTTAGCTTATCATTAATAATTAATTAGGACGTGTACATTGAACAGAGTATGTCTTTTGCGTTGTTGTAATGATTATTTATAGCTATGTCTTGCATAATTGTTTTTGTAATGCTACATCTGTCCCATAAAAGTGTTTATACAATTGCAAAAATACATTTTTCAAGTTAAGTTTTCTTCCATTTGTGGAACAGAGTCAATAACAAATACCATATTACTGGTTCTAATATGATTATTTTCTCATTTTCTTCTCTTTTTTCAAAGAAAATTTTTTGTTTGTAATCTTTATCGCACAGAAAACAACGTTTTTACTTTTAATCTGACTTGTTTTTTTCAAGTTTTTCTCTCAATACAAGATGAAAAGCTAGCTAATAGCATAAAATGTTGAAACTGCTTATAGACGGTCCCCCTTTCAATTTGGAAAAGAAGGAGATTGTTTCTGTTTTCAGAGTTCTATTCAATGTGTGTTCATGATAGAGATAGAGAGACTTTTGTGCCTTCTGTTTAGTTCTGCCATTTCAGCCCTAATTTCAGTGAGGGCTGCTCTAAAAAGGCTTTAGTTTGAGGCAGTTAGGCCAAAGCAGTAATGCATTGCACAGAAAAGAACAGTGTGTTTCATGATGATAAAAGCAAAATTGAAGACTTATGTCGGTCTACATCTGCCACAGTCAGCCTTTGCTGCCCTTATTTTGGTGAATTTATGCACCATACACACTTTGCCAATCCTGCCAAATTTTATGCTGAGGCTGTTTGTAATTGTAATATTGCTGCTAGGCTCAAAAGACTTAAGGGAAGATGAGGGTATTTGTGATTTATAAGAAGAAAACATTACATTCACATTTTCTGTTAATGCTAAGTTTTGTTAATGGCTGTCACATTTTGGTTAAAAGAGAAAAGGGAATTTTGGAGGAGTTGGGTGAGAGAGAGAAAAAGGAAAAGAAGAGGTTTTGATGTTGTTATGAAATGAAGTTTGGAGGGGAAGAGGGAGAGGTTGAGTGAAGAGTAGGGGATGGGGTTCAAGTCTCTTTCATTCAACATGAAATGAAATAGGAAAAGGCACAGTGGTCTGACTGACTGAGAAAACAGGCTTTGTAATGGAGCTTGCTCCTAAATTGAACAATTAATGGTTCAAAACCAATTACACAATTTCTGTCTGAAAATTATGACATGAACTAAAATGTTTTCCATATCCTTCATCTCTGAAAATAAAGCAATAAAATGAGTGCAAACCATTGCAACATTTTCAGAAACTTGTTTTTAAACATCCCTTACCATCAATTTTGTAATCAAATTACTGGCTAATTTCTTTAAATTAAAGCACATATAAATTGCTTATATTTTTAGAGATTGCAAATTTAAACAACAATTATCAAGATTTTTCTTTTGTGAATGAACAAAAATTTACTTACAAATTATATTTTATTTTTTAATCAAGACTAGAAACTTATCTCAGAAAATAAGAAAGGAATTGACTCTTTCAAGACATCTTCAACTTTAAAAGCCTGCCTGGATATTGTGCACATTCTGTCTAACTAAATTGAAGCTCAGCATCTGTGCACATTTCCAAAGCTTCTATCTGAAACTGAAGAAATTCATTCATTGGAAAGTTAGAATATGCACAGGAGAGTTCTTTAGAAGTGACTGAACTTACAACATACACAACTCTTCATTCCTTTTCTGGATCTCAATTTCTATGTCTTGGCAACTTTGAAATAAAACTCTCTGGCAGATGGCTGAAATGGCTCATATTGATTACTGAATTTATTTTGGCTGAATTGGCCCTTAAAGGCATGATGGCTCTCAAATATTTTACTGCACTGCACCATGGTGCACAAATGGGATTTAGTGTTTTGTTAGAGAACTCAAAAAGAAAGAACTAAAAGAAAATTCAATCAAAAGTCAAATTGAGAATTTAAAATTTTCCAAGCTCTCAAAATTGAATATTTAACTTTAATAGAAAAAAATTTAAGTGATTATTCAAGCTTTTAGATTGTATCAATATTTAAACATGCTATATCTTTATATGTTTATCAGTTGTGTGTACTTAGGAAAAACATATATGAACAAGGATGTTCCAAATTGAATTATATATTTTCAATCTGTTGATCCAGACTTAAAATTGGGAAAATTAGATTAATAAGAAACAGTTCTCAAACTTAATGTGACTGATAATATAAGATGAAGCAAGTTTCTGTTCTCTTTGGAAGTTATGTTATCTCTAGTTTTCTTCTTCTTGTTCTCCTTGTCACTTTCAAAAAGCAATAATATTCCTGACTTTGAAGAAAAATAAAGTTGGGACTCTTCATCTCAACTTCACTTCAACTCAGAAGAAATGTAATCTTAAGAAGAATATAACTTTGAGCAGCTTCTTTTTTCAAAAGTGAATGTTTTTTGCATTGCCATTATATTATTATCATCTCTCAACACACACAGCTGGGTTTACATTCTGTTCTGACAACAACAGCTTAAAATGGTATTATAAAAAGCTGCTGTAATTTGTGTAGTCAAGTAACAAAATCCATAACTGTCTTCAATCAAAAATTGCACTGTTCAGGAATTGTTCTCACATGAAGAGGAATGGAGTTAGTCATGAAAAGCAGCTTGCATTCAGATTAATACTGTAATTGAAGTGGCTTCAGATTAGAATGAAATGAAATGTTATCATATCCAAATTTGCAGAGTCAATATATGGTATTGACAAATAAAAGCTAATTGATTTTAGATTTGCTGTATATGCAAAATCTGAAATTATGTACAGTATTCACCTAAAATTTAAGGACTGTAATCAATGGCAATTAATTACTCTTGCAAGTCTGAAATTACACTGACTGTTGTAAATAGAAATCCTAAGAATGTCTTTAATAATGTCAATTTTTCTTCAAAGGACATTCAAATGAAAACAGTAGAGATAGAATCTCTCCCACACAACTGTGGTTTGTAATTAAATTTGAATAGAATTTGTTTTCCTCTATTTTGGCATTTATTCAACTTCTCTCTCTCTTTTACTTTTACCCTTCTCACACATGGAAATGAAATTGAATTCACTGTGTCTGACAATGCATATTTTTTAACATGAAAATTTCCCAAATACAATCAGACTTTTCTCAAAATTGTAGTAATAGAATTTTTCCGTTCAAATATATGTGAAGTAG
>JAOWAT010040234.1:0-11734 GCA_028571025.1 Longipedia americana | reverse complement strand
CAACAACAACAACAACAACAACAACAACAACAACAACAACAACAACAACAACAACAACAACAACATCAACAACAACATCAACAAAAACAAGAGTGGGAACAACAATGACAGCAACTCACTCATCTTACTGCGCAGGGTTCTGAACGTTTCAGTTCTTGTTCATTAATGAGCAGCAATATATGTAATATTTGTAAAGCTTCAGGTATACAATTTGGTACTTATGATTTTCAATTTCAAATTAATGACTTCAACTCGTCTTTTACATTCTGGTAGTTGATGATTTTTCTATCACTTCATAAAATAAAATGTATTTTAGAGTAGTTTAATGTTACTCAAAGTCAAAACAATTAGTTGGCATTTCTGCCTCACAAATCAATTAAAGTGGTGCAAAAGTAACACTTAGCATTCAGTATGTTTCATGAAAAGTTAGAGCTTAGTTCTCAATTCTCCCCCTTTCATTTATTTGTATATAATTATTATACTACTACTCAGCTCTGTCCCAAAGAAATTAGCCGTTATGAAAATATGAGTGTTCCATCAAAACTTTGAGATTTATTTTTTAGGCTCCCAACTGAATTAGTCGTTACTTCTACCGTCAATCTTTGTAAAATTCTTTTTTCAAACTTCTGGAAAGCTGTGTTAAATGAAAAATCAAACAAAAGAATGTAATTCAATCACACTATGCAGTATGCATGAACAAAAAAGTCAAAAATAAAAGGGTTGAGGTGTAGCCAAAACAGCAATGTATTGCAAATTAACATTATATATTTGCAAATCTATTGATTTTATTTTTAATTGCATTTTTAGGGTGTCTCCTGTTGCATGCAGCGATCCAGTATGTGCGGTTTTAACACTTTTAAGACCAATGTTATGATTCTATTATCTCATAATTAAAATAAATGAGCCAATTCATGATCTTCATAAATTATTGGTTTACATAGTCTTAACCTAAAAAAGAAACTGTTGGTGGTCTATGTTCTTTAAAAACATACTACTCGGTCCTTCTGAAATTGGCCAAACACAAAAATTGCTAAAATTTCCTGCTTTTATTCTAATTTTTATCCAACTTCCAGACATGAAGGGCAAAACTCTTGAATGATTTGGAAACTAAAGTCTAATTAGTCTTTGAAACTGCCCTTGCTTCTGCCACACTTGTCTGGTAGTTGGAGAAAACTTGAGGTTCATGTTGGTGGATTTTAAAGGCTTTTGCATCTTGCCAATTTCAACTTAACGGATTAGTAATTTTTAAAAATTGATATAATTATGTTTTATGAACCTTCAACATGAATTTGAAATTTTTCTCGGATAGATTTATTGGACGCCCTAATTCTGTCTGCTAAAATCGTGATGCAAATTGTTTTTTGTTTCTGGAATTGAAAATTCAACGAAGTTAATTGACAACAGTCGTTTATGCTTTAATTTGCAAGTGATGGTTCGGAGCAATGAAATTGAAGTTTAGATACTATTTGGAAGACAATGCATATGCTGTGTTTCTTCGAATGCAAACAACAACAACAACAACAACAACAATTAATATAATCGTTCAATTTATCTGCCAACACAGGGAATTAGTAACCAGACTAAAACCTTGTAATCTTCAGAACCTTTGTCGATTTTCTAAATGAAACTGACGTATGTTTTCTTCTTTGCAGGTATGAATAAAAGTGGAAATTCATAAAAACCACCTTTATGCATCTCATGTTTTCTCTTATTTGGTAAAAGTGAGGAGAGTTTTAGAAGCTTGAGAATCTGAAGTTTTCAAATTTGCCCTCACTCTTTACATAAGCCATGCGCCACTCAAGATGTCATCGAAAGCAAATGTTAAGAATGTATGATTTTCATAAACTTCCTGTTGAGCCAAGTTTGTTTGGACCGAGTATTACTTTGATAGAACTTCATTTCAAGCTTTTAAGTAAAACAGTAAACTACATGAAAATCATGTTTTACAAGTGGCAAAATTCTATTCTTTGTACTTGATGAATGCAGCAGTCAAACATGTCATATAAATGTGTAATTTCCAGAGACTTTCAGGAGCTTACTCAACCGACATCTATAGATATCATTCCTGAAATTCTTTGGAGATTACACACATTTTGAAACAAATTTTATTATTCTTTTGTGCATGCTACTCTGATATTCAGGTATAAAACTAAAACACAAAAATGTTACCAAAGTACAAATTTTCGTACTAATATTATATTTTGATGACTAATTTTTAAATCTTACACTCCTAAAAATCTTATTAGCATGCATCTCCCTTAAAGTTTCACTTTTCATTTGGCATTTTAAAATTGTAAATAAATTATGGCAAGTACAGTGGTTTCACCTTCTAACAACATTTTTGGGAATCAGCCAAAATGTCGTTAGAAGGTGAAACTGTCGTTAGAAGGTGAAATGAATTTTCCAGTAATAAACTACTATTTCATAGTTTATTTGTTAAAATTTTTCAACAGCATAATAATATAGTATACCACCCCACTAGGTGTTTTGAAGCATTTAGCAAGTATGGACTTCAAGTTATAATTCTAAAAGTGAATGAACTTGTCAAAAATGAAATATTTTTTTGGAAAAATCAATCCTTGAGTAAGATTCTAAATGTAAGAATGTATTAGAAAATCATTTTTCAGAATTCATTTAGAACTACTTTATTTTGGATTAAACCCCTAAATCTATGTTACTTTTCTAACCTGACAAATAACAAACACAGGATCCCATCAGTCGTATTTAGCAACATTTTCATTCATGAAACTGTCTCTCATGATGTAACTGCATCTTTTAATTTGAAAATGAAGCGTATAAGGAAGATTCATAGCTTTAGAACAAGAGCTTATTGCAAATTAATTGCATAATTTTGAAAAAGTTAAGATAAAAAATGAAGATTTTTATCAAAAATGCCGATTCACCAAAATGTCGTTATAGGGTGATGGGCTATGAAGTAAATGGAGTCGGGAGTCATCAAAATGTCGTTAGGAGGTGAAATGTCTTTAGAAAGTGAGTCTTTAGAAGGTGAAACCTCTGTAGTAATAAGAATAATTTCAATACATCACCAGTTTGAGTAATAAATCACATTTTTATTGAAAATGTATAAAACCACTATAGCAAAGTATCATATAATATTCATGATGATATAATCCATATAAAAATTGAATAAATATGTAAGACACTCTTACATAGCTAAGTAAATTTATTAGGTACATTCTGAAATCATGTTTGTCATGCAATGTCAGAGATGAATATTCAGCTCAAAGATAGAAAATGAGGTGTCCCAACAGACTTTTGAAAATAAACTTTTGCGCAATTTTGAGAAAATGGCAATTCAGTTTTTCTTTTATGTAGTAATTTCACTGAAAATGCTACCTTTAAGCTCAATTTTCGGATAGAGATAAAGAGATAAGTCTTTTTACACAAGAAACATTTGATATAGATTTTGATAAAAATTGTGAGCTTCAAAAACCCAAAATTTCGATTAATTTCAAAAGTCCGTTGGGACACCTCAAATTGTGATTGGAACTGAAGGATTTCTAAAAATTTTTTGATTTTTACTGTTTGAAAATACTGTTCATAAAAAGCTCCTTTTGAATAATCAAGGAAGTATTTTGTAAGCTATTTAAATTCAAACAGCTCTCTGATAAAAATATTAAATTTTCGATTAATTGTAAAAATATACTGTTATACCAAATTTTCTTTGCTAATTTATGGAAATTTTGAAAATATTAACTTAATTAGCTTTCTGACATTCAAAGTAGAACGAATTTCTAAAATATTTATAATTATTTCCCAGTGAATGACCCTAAGATACAAAATAGAAAGTTTGCAAAAATTTGCCCTGAATTCATATATAACAAGAAAGGGATGAAACTTCATCTTGAACGGCAGCTTCTTTACCCTTCCATTACCCAATCTAAATAAAATATCTACAAATTTCCCCTTAATGAATTTGAAATCTTCTTTTGTCACTTCACAATTGTAACATTCCTTTAAAATAGCAATTTGATACATATTTTGCGGTCTACCTTTCTTTAAAATAATCAAACTATCAAAGAAATATACTTTTTCTGTCTCAGAACATTAAGGTGAATGGATCTTTGTGTGTGGTTGCGTGATTCGGCTTTATTTGAATGACCCCATTCTTTTAGGGTCAGTCAGATAAAGCTGTATCACGCAACCTCTGCAACGATCTATTGAAGGAAAAATTATTCTAGAAGAATAGAAGATTCAAATTATTTTGTTTCAAGATGGAGCAGGTAAATTTCATGACCGGGCTCTCTAATAAAAACAATCCTTCCTGACAACTAAAAAAAAATCTGTATCAAAATGAGGTGCTCAATGGTCTTTTGAGATTATTCAATAGCTTGTTAAAATGTTGCATTTTAAACTGAATTACAACCTAACAAAAATAAAAATGCCATTTTCTTATCTTTTAATTTCAAAAGTCCAATCATCAATACATTATCCAACATTTTCTTGTCATGAAATTATAAAAATGATAAAATAGAAATATGTTTGTGACAGAATTCATAAATATTTATCTTCTTATATTTCTTCACATTGAAAGCAAGTAAACAGGCAGGCACTTGAAAATCCCCTTGGGAAACGAAAGACACATTTTGGATGAAGAATTTTTTGAGGCACTTGTAACAATACTTGTCATAGGGTTTGATGCAAAAATATAAAAAAAATTATTCATTTTTCGTCTGATAGAATTTGTTTGGTCCTCACTTTTTTGTGGAAAGCAAATGTGTGGCTGGTTGTAAGAAAAGGGAAATAACTTCTTTGAAACAGAACTGAAAAAAGTTTTTGAAATAATGACGATAAATTTTGTTTCATTATTATTTCAATCAAAGGAATCATGAATAGAAGCTTAATGTGGACAGGTTTTATAAGTTTAGTGTGTATAAGGTGAATAAAAAAAGAGAAAAAATGTTTAGAATTTCAGCAGGAACAAATTCATTACAGTTAATTTGTACCAGTAAATTGTATTGACCTAGTTTCAATGTTTCAAATCTGATAAATTGCTTCATTAAATGCTGTGTTATGTGTCTTTAAGTTATTTCACATTTTCTGTGTCCTGCCACATATATTCTGTAAGAGCTTTCAGATACATCCTAGTTTTTTGCACATTTTATGAGGATATATTGAAACACAATTCGTGCAAAAACATGTAATAAAATATCTTTATGAAATTTGGTCCACTTCACTTTGATGAATAGAAGCATATTCTTGGGCTCAATTTCTCATAGAACAATACATATTAAGGTAAAACCTATGTTCAACAAAACCACACAAATCTTATTATGAATGGACAAATATTGAAAAATAAGACACCTTTCAATCCTTCCTCCTATTCAATTGCAAGTGCGAATGAAATCTAGGTTTTAAGGATTTTAAGAAAATGTGCACGTGGCAATTTTGATTTATTCTTTAGAGAATATGTGATTTTCACGTGTCACTGGTAAGACCACTCGCACCCCTTTGAATGAATACAAATTAGCACCATTTTTAACAATTATGCAATAAAATTACCTGAAACATTGGACAATTAATATTTACTTGTCGATATATAATAATCAAATGGTCCCTTGTTTAAAAGAGTTTTCAGAGTATGTTTCAAGAAAGGTTAAAATTTGCATTCACATTTTACAAGTTACAATCATTAAAATGGGAATTTCATTTATAATTGATTGTTGAATGAGAAATCTAATCCAAAAGAATTTTTCTGACCAGCATAGATAAAACCATTTAACAATTGTTATGAGTGTCCACATTTCTGATATTGTGGCTATTTCATAAGTATGCGCATGTTATAATTTTGGTAGGAGAGATTTGACGATGTTGAAAGGGTTAAAATATATCTGTGTATTGCTAACAAATTTCGTAGGTGTGCCATTTTAATGAATGAAAATAATGCCAAGTACGATTTTTCTCATAAATTACCCGCCAATTGATGAACAAAATTAAAACTTTCATTGCAATTTTATGTCTAAAAACTTTGATTTTTCATTGATCATATGTGGGTACAATTAGGATAATGAGTATTGTAATGTAACTGTTAATGGGAGAATTTAAAGAATTTTATTTCTCCAACTTCAAGATTCACAAGATTCTTAGGAAGCTAAGAACACACTGCTTTTCGACTCACTTTCCTTGACGTCACATTAAACAAATTCTAATAACGGGTAATCTAAAAGATCCAATCCTCAAAATGCCTGTTGTATTCACATATTATCAGGCTCTTTTTTTGACAAGTTTCTAGAAACCACCAATTCCAACAAATTTAGTAAATCTCAGTTTTTGCATTCTTAGAGCTCAGTTTTGGAAATATTTTGCTCAGTTTTGGGGAGATTTGCTCAATTTTTCTTAAATATTGTATATTTTGTTCAATTTCGTATTTCTCAGTTTTGCAATTTTTTCTCAATTTCGTGAAAAATTTTTCCTCAGTTTAGAGGAAAAATTTGTCAAGAAAAAAGCCTGACATTAACAATTAATTATTCAACAAAAAATAAAGTTATCCAACATCAAGCCAGAAAACTTTGAGACAAACACGTGAAGTCAATATTTCAGGGACAATTTTCTTATTGAGCGACGTTGAATAGGAAGAAAATGTATTTTATGACATTACTTTGATAGACATTTTGTAAATTCTTATATGGCTTCTTTCCCTCTTCATGTTGAATGTAAATGAGTTGTAAGTAAACGTAAAAGTAAATCGGTCTCTTTTCCGAAATGATCACTCTCTACATTTGCGTGAGAGTCCAGAACAAAAGTATTCGTACTGCAGACTGCAATCCTTTCTTTTTTAACATCCACTTTATAAGGAAAAATGCCTTAACTTTTCAAATTTTATTAGGTAAATTTGCTTTTAAACTCCAATTTTAAGAAAGCTTTGCTGAAAAAATACATTGCTATGTTTATTCAGAGTAATTAAGTATTCTTTGTTGTTGTAGGTCACATATATTGAAGTATTTTGACTATTATTTCTTTCCATTTCTTCGTGGTCTTCATATGCAAATCTCACTTTTAGCAATTTTCAAGATTTGATATTTTTATCTTTACCAGATTTCTATTTTGATCACAGAATTGTAGTAATTCCTAACAAAACCACACAATCTTTAAAATGTGACTGTTCACAGATTTTGTTATTCACTGTTTTTAAAGGATCCCAAGGGATCCTAATTTCACGGAATATCTTTTTCCACTGACAAGCACGGATTCCGATATTATGGATTTTCTCTTTCCACATATGGGGGCGGATCACGCGGAAGTACCATAACAACATTTGAATTGTCTTTGATAACCTCTTCATAAGGAGGGGGTGCTGTCGGGAGTGCCCCTGGGAAATCTGTACTGTGTGGATCTAATAAGGGATCATTGTTCCGGGGATCACCGGGTGCCGAAGCTGAAATGTTAATGGGATGCACAGCCGAACTGTCTGATACTCGAGGAGTACGACTTCGATTATGAGATCTTATGGGATTGAGTTCAACACTTGTTTGCCTGGCTGCACCCGGATACCTTCCCCCACCGGGCGATTCCGGCTTCTTCATCCGCACCAGAAAATGCCGGATAGCGACTGACACTACGACGATAACGGCGAGTATTACAATGATGACAATGATAATGACAGGGATATTTGAGGCACTGAAGAGTTCTTCTGCTGAGAGTCCCATGTCAAGGGGGTCACATTTCTGCTCATCGCTTGACATGTCACCGCTAGGCCAGGCACAGTTGACGTAGTTGTCACAGAAGAAGGTTTTGTGGACGCAGTGACTTGAATGCTTACATTGTCTGGAAAGGAAATCAAGAATAGGATTAATTCAAATTACTCAATACACTGTTGTGAGAAACAGCAAAATCTCTTGCAAATATTTGCAAGAGAAATGGACACCCAAAAATTTGCATTAATTAGTGGAAAATAGAAAAACCGTTTTCTTATCATTAACATATTTTGCAATAACTAAATCTATTGCAAATAAATGGATATGATTATGTGGAATCAAATTTGCATTTGTTGTTGCAATTTAGATTTAACAATTTTTGAATTCATTGTAAATATAATTTCCGTTTTCATTAAGAAATACTCTTTTAATGTAGGGTTATATTTGCAACAACAAGCTTAAATGCAAAAGTATACAGCAATGAAATGGGTAACGGAAAACAGAGCAGCAATTTGGAATGATTTGCAATAAATTAGACAAACGGAAATTTTACTTTGCATTATTAACAATTGTTGCAAATTTAGAAATTTGCGTTAAATCTTCAATTCTAACGGAAAAATTGAAAACATTTGAATAAGTTTATGCATTTCAAAATTTGCATTAGTAAAAAATTTCACAACAGTGTATCGGAAAAGCCTGAAATAAAAAACAACAGATTTGATTACACATTCTAAAATATTAGATTGATAATTCTTTGAAATGCAAAATTTTAACATTAAGAATTTGGGAAGGTTTGAAAACATTTCTTTTCTTGGGCATCTATTTTGTTCTATGCCCACATATGAATAAGAGCATCTGCATATTAATCTAAAACTAAAAGATTCATTGTCATAGATCTAATACCATAATAGCAATAGAAATATGGATTGAATGATACTCAGTTTGGCAAGAAGAAGCATTATCATATGCTCAAGTTGTAAAGTTAGCCCTATTAGTTCTGCTTTGAAAAGAACTCAGTTGCAATTAAAATCTTCAGTTTTATTTCATTCTCAAAACTTGGAAAAGATTTGAAAAGTAATCTGAGATAATTAGCTTCTAATGAATTTATTGCCCCTCAAAACAAAAGCATTAAAGCTTCCTGAATCATTTATCCATTTGGACAAAGCTTTGTTTTACATTTTGGGTTGGTTTAATTTTTGTAAGGCGATGAGAATACACTCTTTTTTTCTTATAAGCATTAATTTTGTAAGCATCCTAGGCTAGAATTTTCATATTTTATGTAGTTACAATAAGCATCTTTTTTAATAAAATTCCTAGCCTAGAAAAATTCAGGTTGATGCATATAAGAAACAGAGTGTAATCTTACGGAATATTGAAACTTCCATGAAAACACATCAGAATACTACTGTGAATGTTACAAGTTACAAAACTTTCTTTCATTTAAGGCCAGAGAAATTGAAAATGGATTTAAGACAACCAAATAAAATAACAATTTACATCCAGCATTAAATTGCGTCAAAATAATCCCGCGGCCCGGATCTATTACATGTCAGCAACTAGGATGGAATTATAAAAGATTTTGAAGTATGTCCAACATTTTCCAAATTTTGCAAAAAGACACTTTTTGAAATTAGATTTTTTTCATCCATACAATTAATGGCCTACATGTTATGTATACTCTTTTCAATAACTCTAATTTTGAATTTTTGCTTCCAAACTGTGAAGACCTCTTATGAATTTGAAAAACGAGACTAGTAGAGAGAAAATTCAGGCATTTTTCGGTAAAATTATTGAATTTTTACTCTTATTTTGGATATCTATTGTTTCCGGAATTCAAATGTGATATGAAATGTGTCATAAAATATAAAAAATATCAAAAATCATCTACTAAAATTATGAAAAATCCTCAAAATAGCATCAAACAACAGGAATTGGTAATGGGAAAATAACGAGACTCTGCATTGATAAAAAGTTTCCCAAAAGTTCATATAAGATGTCTTATATTTTAGGAAGCTTGAGAATATGCTATGCCCAACTTAGTTGATCTGCTTTTGCAATCCATCAATGAAGAATGTGGAAGATGAGTTCTTCAAGACATAAACATTATTGAACAAAAAACCAGAAGAAGAAATGAAAAGGAGCAAAAAATTAACTCTATGGTGTTAAAGCTTTGCCGATTTTTACCAAATTCTTCAAGATCTTGTGGTACAAATTAAATCAAGATAATGTGTTTGTAATGGAAATTATTTATAAATTTTGAAAATATGACCATTTTTGTTCAAAATTATGAATTTGGTTCTATTCATACTTCCTCCATTGAAGAACTACAGTCACATTTTGATTTCATCCTTTTCATCGATTTAATCAAATTGTAGGTGACAATAATTTTACTGTACTTCAGTCATGCACTTTATTACAAAGACAAAAATTAATTGAATTGAGTTTAAAATTTTATTCGAAAGTAATATTTTCTGTGTAATCCATATACAAGACTCGTAATTCTCATCAAAATTACAAAAAATCTCAAAGCTTGAGTCAACTGCAGAATAAAAGATCACATTTATTCTGGACTCAAACTCTGCTTCTATGAACAGGGTAAGAGTATAGTATTATTATTTGGTACTTAGATTTGAAGCGAAGCATTCTATTTCCATGGCAACCTTCTCTGTTGGGAAAATTGTTTTGACAAAGAAGTCGTCCTTTGCTTTGTTTTGTTTGTCTAAAGTTAAGTTTCCAATAACATTTGAAAGATGACACCACACTGTAGCACATACTCAACAAATTGATTTGAAGATTTGTTGAGAGGATTGATTTACAGCTAATTTCCTCCATCATCAAGGGAAGTTGGTTGTTTAACCCTTATCGTCATGCGATGGTTTATCTAACCTTATTACCGCATGATGATCAGGGTTAATTCATTTTGAAACCTGAAATGCCAATATCCAATTAAGCAGACTGGTATATTGAACCAGTACTATCAATATATAATGATTTATTTGACAACAATATTTGTGTCATCTCCGAAGACTTTCAGGAGTGTAAAATATGAAAATCCATTGTTTACACTCCTGAAAGTCTTTTGAGATTACACAATTGTCCAATTCTGATCCAGTGTAATTTCAAACAACAATTAGCATCAGTTTGCATTGTACTGGAATCCAGCTCTGCAAAGTTAAGAAAAGACTTGTTGAAAAGTAGATTTTTGATGCAATATTAATTTTCAGGGCAATGATTTTTCAATTTTGAAAGATTGATCTGACATTAACATACTTCGACTCAAATCTAAGAATCTTATTTTTTGCCATGAAAATCTACGACCTAATTCTGAGTTATGATAATTACTGAGGATTAATTTGAATGACCATATCAATAATATGTCCAATTTTGATTGCATAATTTCTAATAAAGCCATTGAGCCTGGTACTGTAAATCAGCTCTCTCGATCTTCTATTATTGATGAAACAGAAAGTGAAAGAGAAAGAGAAAGAGAGAGAAGAATTGAAAAAGACTGACGAAACTACAATGAAGAAGGAGGAAAGGCAAGCATTGCACACGGTAGTTCAAGTGAAGCATAAAAAGCACCCCATTGCCTGGGCCGATTCTGTGATATTAGCATTTTGGTATGTGGGTACTCCTTTAGGTGTCAATATCTAGACTTAAATATGAACAATTCTGTTTGGTTTTTGAATCAAAACTGCCAAAAAATTCATTGTCAATTTTTACTGCTGCCTAAAAGGTGCAGTCAACACGCAGGTTTTCAACTTCTTCTTCTGCTTGTTGTTCTTGTGTTGTTGCGTTTTACCTGTCTTTTTTGAAAATCGGACAATCAGAGAACCAGAGACGATCGGAAAGATTATGGATTATCAAAGAAGCTCAAGAGACTTCAATTTCTTTTTAATTTGAAATTTTCAAAATTTTCAAAATTTTCCAATTTTTCAGAAGTTTCAAATATTCTAAAATTTTTAAATTTTTCAAAATTTTCAAATTTTTCAGAGTTTTCCAATTTTTCAAAAGCTTCATATATTTCAAAATTTTCAAATTTTCAAATATTATAAAAATTTTCAAATTTTTCAAATTTT
>JAOWAT010040123.1:0-11735 GCA_028571025.1 Longipedia americana | reverse complement strand
AGCACTCGGGATTCGAACAAACAGCAGATATAACGTTTTTTTCATGCTTGGAACAGTAACTCTAGTAAAAAATGGGTTCAGGGTTCAGAAGAGGAATCATCTATTTAATTTCGTCCTGGTAAGGCTGTATAATGTATTTTCCAAACTAATTTAGACTGTTAAACACTACCGGATAAAAATAAAACTAAAAATTATCTCGTCTATTCATCTTTATTTATTTTTTTGGAAATTTTGCTGAATCTGCAACTCCTTTTGACTGCTCTTTATTTTTCGCTATTGTTTATCGGGAATGGATTTATATATTTCGCATTAGCTTGTTCTCAACGTATAGGAATTTAAATTCGGAAATGAAAGTATTTTTGACTCGATTTCCTGAGCAAAGATCACCAAATAAGCTGCAAACCATCCAATTGCCAACTGTCAAAATTCATAGGAGTCCATAAGTTAAAACTTACCCTATTACCTACACTTCTCCAAGGTGTAGACTGCCTAGCCCTCCTTAATCTTTGTAACTGCAAGCTTACCACAAAAAACCAACTCTACTCAGTTCAAAAAAAGGTAGCTCAGCAATGTGTAACACTTCTCAGTTCACAAGTTCGATCTAAATAGCTTAACCACTCGTTTCAAAGTTTAGCAATTCCTCATCACTCATAAACAGCTTTCAAGAATCAGCATTAAATCTCGAGAATGTGAAAAAGAAAATGAGTGTCATTGAAAATAAGTTTCTTTCTTCTTTCGGCAACGAAAGAAAAATAAGAAAGAATCGGAAACTGTTTCTCACGAAAAAGGATTTATCATCGAAGGGTGATAATTAAAAATAAAACAAAAAAACATTTAGCACGAAAGAGCTCCAGTCTGTAAAAAGTATATGTCCAGAAATGTACAATGTATATTTCTCAGTGTATCGAGCTTTAAGGTGGTCTCAATAGGAGGATACTTATATTCGATAAAGCTGCAAATAAGCCCAAAATATCGAAAAAGAAATGAGTGAAGAAAAAAACATTGTCTTAGACTAAATTAAAAAAATAAAATCTCTAAGCAAACTTAAAAAATAGGTAATCAAGCAGCACTAAAACTTTATTTTAGAGGCATATACTCAAAAACTAACCAATTGATTAACTATTCATTTAAAATTATTTTACGCATTCATTCTTATCTTTGGACATTAACATAAGGTCGGTTTAGATCATTTCGATATTTCTAGTAATACTTTTTCCCCTCCTTTCAGCCTCAGAACGCAGTAGACGGTTGTATGATTTTGAACTTCGCATTCCCGAAGAGTGTTTTGATTGTGAAGCGGTTTTCCATTAGCCACCAAGTACGTCTCCTCGGGTTTGGTGAATTATTTTTAGCAAATTCTCTCCTTAAGCTTCAGAACTGTATCAACTTCCTTCAACGATATGGCCATAGAATTACCCTTAAAACTTTTCACTATTACCTGTATTTCCGGACACATGTTATATATTTCCTTTCGCACGTACATTTCCTCTTTTGCTACGAAAGGTTCTTTTCTGCAATTTGGACAAGGTTTAGCAGCAATAGCTTAGTAGTGTAGCAAGCATAAGACAGTTGCACAGCACTGAGTAACAACGGCTCGATCAGCTATTTGAAGACAATAAAGGCACTGGTAGTCGTAGTGTTCAGCTCCTTCAGTCATTTTTTAGTTTATAAAATCAATTAACACGAAAAATACTTTTTTTTGGGATTTAACCCTAAATCCTATTGTAATTAATTTTTAAATTCGTTTGTTTTTATTCGGAAATATAGTACTTAACAGAAAGTTTCATATCAAAAACATGCACAAATCCGATAGAGTCATAAAATCAAATGGCAAAGTCATGATCTAAAAACGCACAGACCTAAATCTGTTGTCACTCCGATTACCTTCTTCGTTGCTCTTACAAAGTAAGCATAACCCATATCAAACATGTAACGATGGGCTTTTATTTACTGAGGGACATCTTTCAGCTACCAAAGATCAAAGCTTCTGATGATTTGATCACCCCTCCATTCTTTGAAAATTCCGTTAAAATCCACAGAAATCAAAGAGTAATCCGATTGATCCCTCCTTTCCACATTAAAAGCTATTATCGATGACGAGTGACTGTATAAGTCCTTCACAGCGTTGTTCTACAAGTTAATGACTTTCACATTTTTGTTGTTTTCAACAAAAATACATTCTTTCCTAACCAGTCTTCCAAACGAAAGAAAGTGAAATTATTTACCAAATGTTTTAACCTGGACATTTTGCTTTGTATTCAAGTCATAGTATTGAAATTACTTGACACCATTAGCCTGGTACTACATCCAAAGCAGCCTTTAACCATCGTAGTCGAATGGAACAGAAACTTATGGCATTCTAAACTCTCTATGGATTTTAATTTAAACTTTGGCAATATCAATAGCATGAAGCCTGTTTTTTTCAGCCTCTAACTCAGTCGCTAAATATCAGATGAAGTACATAAGGGTTCTCTTTTTTGAGTAGGAAAAGCACAAAATATGATCTGTTTCATCCCATTCATCATAGTCATCGAGTGAGAGCACACATTGTTCGAGTGGGATCGAACAATGTTGAGTTTTTCTTACGGCTACTTTGGATTTTTATCCTTGTTCAGAATATACCTGTCTCCGATCGCAGCGTAAAAGTTATTTGCATTCTTTGCGTAAATCTGCGTAATATTCAAAGTACTCCCCTGATAATTTCTTCGTATATCGGTTCATAGTAGTGTACTTTCTTGCTTTCTATATCGTAGTTCCCTATATACCCGGAAATTGATCCAAATAACACACTTTCTATCGATAAAAAAGATCCTACACTCATCAATTTCAACGGCAGTCAGCGGTTAACCGATTCTGATTTTCACCCACGATGCAAATTTAACGTTCGATGCAGGCTATTCCATCATTATTTAAACTTAAAGAAACTATAACTCATTTTCATTAAAAATATAGATAGATAAATCAAACACCCACAATTATGGGTGCACCCATTAAAAATATTTATATGGGCTACTCATCGCCCTAAAACACGATCATTTCGTCTACTCCTATTTTTCCCCATATTTTTCTTTCATTAACCTTACAACTCCTTCTTAGTATTTTTTAGTTCTGCCACTTCTAAACGATCTTTTCGCTTTCCAAAATTCTGTCCCCGAGGGATATTTGAATTAATATTTGATATCAGGCACATACTTGTAAAAATCAAATCGCTGGTCAAAGTCAATATATTGTCGGATTTCACCTTCGAGTGTTCTGAAATATGAATTATTCTGAGGTTTCGCGTATTCACTAAATAGGGTTGCCCATTAGCAAACTGCATAAGTTACAATTCCCATTCCTAAAAACATCTTTCTCGACTGCACTCGACTGAAATAGCTTCGATAAAGGTTCATGGCGAATAATCGTGAGAAAGCATAAGTCATAATAGTAGCCAGCAACATGTTTCTTTCCCAAAAGTGATCGTACGTCATAGGCTGTCCTGATATATGGGCATAATCAATTCGCTAGAAGTCTTCATAGTATTTGTACTGTTCTAAGGAATCCTACTTTTTTCGTAAATCTTGAACGTATTGCTTAATCTACTCCTACGTGGCTTTGTCATCATAGAACAACTTCGGCTTAAAACTACTAAAATCCATGGAAACCAATTTATCTCCTCCTTGATTAAACAATCCTCCCATCCTTCAATACAACGCTCCAATCTTAATTAATTATTACTCAACACAAAGGAATAAATAAGTGCCATCAATTAAAAGACAACTCATCAAATGAGACATAAGGCCAGCCTCGGAAGCTCTAGAATTCCCATCCCGAAATCTTCACTTTACTAGCTATTTTTTACTGAACAATATGTTGAAATCTGTTTGTTCTAAGATTCTGGACTCTACCCTAAAAATGATCAACAAACTCCTACTGGTTATTTGGAAGTACAAAAGAATTTATTGTCGGTCTGTAAACTTTTATTTGAGTGGTTTTCCCGTATTTTTGAGACTTTCTCTTTGCATCTTCTTTGAAATAGTTGTGAGGTCTAATTTTGTGAACACTAACGTTCATTTTGGAAACTGCAAGTTAGTTACACTCCTAAATTTCGGAGGATTGTGATGCAATTTTCCTATTTTTCTACTTAGCATCGAATCTAGGAAAATGACTACTCCATGAAAAAGAACAGTGTTATTTTTGATCTATATCAGCACTCTTGTTAATATTTTTTCTCCAACGCCCTACTGGGTATTTTTATTTCCATTTGTCGACAGTTAATACAATATCCTGTCCATTAGCCTGTTTTTTAAACTGTCCCTTACGACTCCAAGTTGGCGTCTATACCAATCCTCCAATATCTATGTGTTGACTCTACCTTTTGCTCCGCATCTATTTTGTTTCATTAGATTTACTAATCTCGTTTCGAGCTTCATTTTTCATGTGCTGTTTCCGAGACTAGCCTGAAAAATCACTGTAGTCGTTTTTCATAGCCATGAATACTCCTTTACTGTGTAACTGTCTACACTGGAATAGTTTACTTGGAGATTTTTGTAACATTGATTTATCGCTACTTCCTCCTTTATTTTCGCGCACATGTATCGAATTTAAACCCACAAAATTATCATCCACTTTCCTGAAATAAAGTGTCTTTTTGTGGTTTATGGGTTTTTAATTCTCTTGTTTACGTAAGACCATCTATTTCACATTTATCTTTTTCATTATACCTATTTTTATTAAATTTTCACATTTTAAGTATAAATAGTCATAAAAGAGGATGAGATAAGTAAGCTCTCTGAAATTAAGTCAGATCAGTTGTTTTCTTAATTTTTATCATCCCTTTCTCTCCCCAGCTTTCACCCCAGTTGTTGGAAAGAATCCAGTATTGCTCGGGATCGCCCTTGGATCCGTTAGAAAATCCGATAATTATCAGAGTTAAACTTTTTATATCTTCATTTCGTTACTAACTTTTCAGTGAAAAGTCAATAATCCCAGATTTATAGACCTGAAGAGCTTTGATTGTGTGTTCTGAAAGGTAGAAAGTTACAATTAGTGGAGATTTACAAAGTATTTTTTACAAATAGGCGTTCCCTTTTTTTCCATATTCAGGAATGACAATATTTCGGCATCCAGAAATCGCTAGTTGATTTTTATTCCTTAACTTATCGGTCTATTTATCCGCTTACGCTTACGTTGACTCGTAGTGTTATTGAGACTTTTGAGTCTAGAAAATTTATTATTTTTTTCCCATCAATAGTTTGTATGCTTAATTGAGCATAGCCACATCGCCGTATGATCGGTATTTATTTTTTGGGGAGCTGAATTAGAACATTTTTTCAAACATACACTACATATCGCAATGCTGTCGTCCAGTCTTTAATATACTAATGTCATTCCCTGACTTGCTTTAGCTTCCATCTAAGAGAGCTAACTTTATTTAATTTGTTTCATTGTGATCTGGAGTTATAACTTCCATCACACCCATCAAAGAATACAAAGAACTAAACGCGAGATGTAGCTATTTCTTGGGATAGTCGTATATCTTGGGTTTCAGGAAGTTGGCTTTACTGCTTTACTTGTGGTCATCGCCCTATTTCCAATTTTTTTGCTGACTGCCCGTAACTTTACGGCTTTCTAAATCGAAGGCAGTACCGTGTTAGCGATCTTAGTACAATCCACTCTCTTATTCTCCGAGAGTCGCATCCTCACAGACAGGGACCTCAGAGTCCATTTGAAAAGTTGCCTTTGCAGGTGTTAAAACTTGCTAGCTAAACTAAGTATAGGTTAAATCGGAGAACTTATTTGTTCCTGCCTTGAAAAAAGACTTGTGTTGTAACATCTAATTATTCCTGTTGATTTCTCTAACGTTCTCTAAATAGATACTGTATCGGAATTCGTAGTCTTACTCGTCTTTATATTTCTTTTCGTGTTCACTCATCCATATCTTGAATTCTAAAGCTTCCGATTTGCCCCTTTGACCCGTAGTCACCAAAACTGCTACAAAGGCATACCCGACTATCATTAGTAGTATCCAAAAAAGCAGTTTCTTTGGCATTTACTATTTCAGCAGTGTTAAAGTAAGTATCGATAAATATTCTATTCCATAGAAAGCCTTTCATATTGAAATTTAACTAGAGCTGTAGTATTTAGCATGCATAATCATTAAACTGTTCTGAACAGTTTTTAAGTATTTAGCATGCATAATCATTAAACTGTTCTGAACAGTTTTTAAGTATTTAGCATAAACCTAACGGTATTTGAGATTTGGAATAAACTAACTTTACTAAACTATCAACTTAACTTTTTTATATAGTGATCCTTGATAACTGCCTACAGTTTAGTCATTTTGAGTCTCTAATTTTCGAACGCCCTTGAGTCAAATCCTATTTCCTCGTAAGACTTCGGCAAATACTTCTTGAATAGGTATTACTGATAGTTGAAGTGACTGTACATTCTCCCCATCTTAAAAAATTGGTAAGTAAGGATGATCCCAGCTCCAGCATCTATGAAGTAGGCCAGGGGCTAAACGATGTCCCAAGACCACACCACGTAAGTTCCCGCCCAAATAAAGCCTATGTTTGCTCCAATCAGGCCCAAACCCCCGCCCATTATCCTCCTGACCTTTTGTCTACAGTTAGCCTCTGCCTTCAGCTTTAATTGCTTCATTTCCTCGATAATCCAGTAGAGTCTCGTGAATTCGGCCTCTAGCATGTGAACTTCTCGATCTTGAGGGATAGGATCCATTAGGGCCTCTATCACAATTTTTTTCGCTTCTTTTCCGGGGAGGTTTATCACTGTTTCTACTTCATTCTTTGCCTGCTCGAACTTTTATCTTGTCCCATATTTAATGTTAATCCAATTATCCACTCTCTTAATGTAGTCTGTGAGGTCATTTCGATTCACGGCCGAAAATTACAAATTATCCAATCCTTCAATATGCTTTTAAATCATTGATTTTGACTCTTCAAGCTGTCCTATAACAGGAATAGGTGAGTATTCATCCGTCAAAATAAAGAAATTTCGATTTAATAACGCTTCAATAGGTGTGAAATCAGGCAGCATTAAACTGTCGTTACACATGAACTACATTTAAATCTAAAATTACACTCACACTTTAAATCTTCATTTTTTCTTTCAGCTGATCTGCTACGTCTTTCAACTGCCCGTTTTTCGAAACCTGAATAGTAATTGGAGTGGTGCTATCAATTTTTAGCATTTGCATTTATAGTAATTATGAGTTTCTTATTTGCAAGTTTGCTTGAACCACCAGACTGTTCTGAGGTATTTCTGTAGAAAACAAGCACTTGGTTCTTTGCAAAAGTTTTAGCATTTTTCCTGCAGTTTTACAAATCTTGCCCTCTGTGCTAGTTTAAATTATAAAATATGACTGGATAATAGGGTTACCTATTTTGAAATTATTCCATTTCCATCCCACACTGAGACATCTCAAATTAACTCACAGCTACTTTTAGTCGATGCCACTTTTCGCTGTTCAACCTATTTAATAATATTATTAAATTTCTTCTTTTTTCATTTGTAAAAACAACCATTTTAAAGTGCTGAAAACGTTTGAAGCTGTTTGAAACTACTTTCACTAGTTCGATTTTCAAGATATTAGACGTTCTGACCTAATTTTTTTCCTCTAAATTGGTGAAGAATCACCCATATTTATAATATTATCGTACTCAATGCAAAATTTTAAAGGGTTACTTCCAAAAACTCTACTATCTGATGATGCGTTTAATCCACTGAACAGAAAAGTCGAATAGCACAGGAAGGTAACACAACTCGACATTGATTTTTTTCAAACGATTCAAAAGATTTATGACTCCCAATATGGTCTCTACGAAAAAGCATTAGAAACTATCGACTTCAGTGAAGACATATTGCCTGAATACTATAACTAGCTGATTGATGTATACTAGTAAATATCCAGTCAGACTCGCGATTTCAGCTAGAAAGTGAAGGGAAGTTTTAAAGAAATGACCACAGTCTGTGGAGCGATATTCTCGGACTACTGCAATGCGATTTTAAATTTTCAGCAGCTGGTTCGCAGCTACCAAAACAATTAGCAGATCCTATTCTAAATGTCCAAAAAATACTTTCGATCGATGAAAAATGTTCTCCAGAGCATATAAGCGTATAAGATTTCATTCAGCGATGTCAAGCTCATTTACAATACCGATGAAAGAATCAGAAGGCATCAAATCTGTGCCAACGACTACAATAACATCTGTAGCGACTATAGCCATATTATGGAGAAAGTTGACAAAGTCAACTAAATAAAGTAAAAAATCATCAAAACTTACGCATCCTTGAACTAATAATTCGGAAAAATGATTCAATCCATGGGAACCAAAAAAATATCATAGGCCAAAAACTTTACGAATTCCTTCTGTTGCATGCAGAAAAATATCATTAATATGTTTGCTTCTAAGAAAATCACACTTGATAAACTCAAAATTGATTCCATCGTGAGTAGCGAAGATCTTTCTGTCAATCCTCAACATTTTTCCTGTTAAATCAAACCTTTGAAGAAAAATGACTGTCCAGCCCTGTTAATTTACCACGAGCACCTAAAAGAAGAATTCGCTGCCTTTTATACCAGGGCACTGATGGACTACCCCAAAAAACTGGCAGTTAAAATGAATGATAGGAAAGCTGTCAACAAAAGAATATACTAGTTTACTCAGAGCATAATCAAAATACTCTAAAAAAGTTATACTCCAAATCTCAAAGAGGCTCTCTCAATTTTCGAAAAAAACAAAAGCAAGGTCAGCTAGGTTTTCGGTAAAAAAATGGTTAGTTTCATCAAATCCATGTTTCATTTGCTATAAATCTCCCAAGGAATCAATTAAAAGCTGCTAAAAACGATTCAGCCGAAGCTTAATAGCATCCAGCAATTCTTGGCGGAAGATAGCAAAATATTTGATTTGTTGAAACAAGAACTCCAGAGTACAGTGTAAAAAATGGTGGGCGGAAAGAAATAAATAAAAAAACTCAAAAGTAGAGAATCGGAATTCACTTAAGAATAGAATAAAATCGATAACTCAAAACTCAAAAAATAAATTAGCGACAAAGCAGTTTTTCTCCATCACTTCATTGAAGTTGTCAATGCAAAATTCAACGAAACATACTAAAAAATCAAAGAAATCTACAACGGGATAGTGAACGACATTTTCCTATCAGAAAACTAACTTTACTCGCTGAGTTGTGAGTATTAGGTCATGTACTTCGGTCCTGAATAATTCAACAAAAACTTTGAAAAGTATGAAGAAGACGTTAACAACGTTATACAAAAATAGAGAGAATTCTTCAAATCTATCAATTATGGTTCGCTACTGGAGGAGCAATCTAAAATTACTTTTAACGGGTAGTGTCAAAAATTCTAATAGTTTAAGAAACTGAAAAAACCAGTCTAGGATAACAGCTAACCAAAGACAACAAATCAGCAATCAAAGTTGGGTCTATCCTAGTAAAAAAACTAGGAGTAACGAAGCAACTCTCCTAAACTTGACAAATAAGAGGACCCTTCAGATGAAGCTTAAGGCAAAGTTTCCGCAACTCCGGTATAAGGGAAGGAAGGGAAATACTTATAATTTCTTGCTTCTAAAATCCAACTTGTTAAAGACGAGGAATTGGTGAAAACTTTTTCCTGCGCTCTATCCGATAAAATTATTCTGCAGGGAAGACTTTATATCACAACCGAAAGGATCTGTTTCCATTCCAAATTTAATCCAAGTAATGTATTCTTTGGGGGAACTTTCATCCAAGTGCCCAAAAAAGACATAAAAAAGCTCTAAAAAAGATACAATGCAATTTTCTTCGACAACTCGATATCTGTAACAACTATTAACGGTGAAATTTTCTTGACCTCTTTCTTTTCGAGAGATTAGGCTTATCAAATACTTTGCAGAACCTTCGACATCTAAAACGATCATGCTCTGCAATAGGAACAGGAAAAGTCAATAATCATCGAAGAGTAATGTCTCGGGCCCATGTAAGACGACATCACCAAGGATGAACTTTAGAAAAGAATTCCGGAAATGTAAAAAACCCTAAACAGATAATTTAACTGGAGATAAATTATTTCCGTAGATATATAATACGAGGGTCTTAATCCCTTAAAACTGCTGAAAATATTTTTTAGTGGTCAGTAAATATTTATAGGGAAGAAAAAATACCAGAGTTTTACACATCACATTAAAGAAATTTCTTAAGTAAAAGACCTGTAGCCCGAAGAATGGCAACCAAATATTTTCTAACACTTTAACCCCAGTAAAACATTTATGTTACCCAGACAATATAAAAAGTAAAACTCCCCATTAGTTCAAAAGAACTATCCGTGGAACCTTCCCTATTGTTAATTCAGGCGTGCCTTTCATGCCGAAATTCGGGAAAAGCCGAGAGTAAATGAATCTCAAGATATTTTCAAGGGACAAGTGGGTTCTCTACAACATTATCAAAACAAGTGGAGCTCCTTATACTGACACATTTGTCCTTCATAATAGAATAACTGTAGAGTCAAAAACATAAAGTATCCTATTTTCTATGAATAGACTCCTGTAAATATACGGTCGAACTTTTTGTTGAATTTCTGAGTAAACCCATAATTGCATCGGTTATTTAGTCAAGAAGCTACTCTGACACAGGGTAGAATCATAAATTGCAGGTAGACGAGATGAAAAAATACTTCAAGAATCTTGACAAACTTAAAAGTCGTAGCAAAGGCAAGAACCAGGAAAGCGAAGCTACGCACAACGATCAACTGGTCTAGGAGTTATAAAACTAACTTGATGAAAGTCGAAAGGAAGGCAAAATGCTTAAAACGTAAGTTTCGTAGCTCAAGAAGTCTAAATAGAGATAGCGAAAAATCCTTATCGGATCAGTAGTTCTTAACATTCTACTGATCCTTATCCTTTTGAATTGAACGAAAATTTATCAATCAATCGCTTTTATTGCAAATAATTATGCACTCGAACATGAGCCTAGTCTTTGCCTCTCTCGATTAAAGTCAACAAAATAATCTATATTTAATATTTCCAAACTGTATTTTATCACTTGAATTATAATTCACATACCCTCATGTTTTAAAAAACTCGAACTAAGGCCAAGCAATAGACAATCAAAGCGATTGGAAACATCACTAATAATTGTGTGCCATCGGAAACCCGACAAAAATTATCTTTTTTGCTGAAAGAAACTCAGGTTGAAAGAGGCGATATCCCCTATGGTACTTGAATCAGTTACTTAGAAACCATTCTCGACACAAAAACCCAGAAGCCATTTTTAAAAACTGAATACAACAAAGATGGAGATAGCTACCGCTCACCTTACAGTAATCAATACTATCCTCCCAAATAAAATGCGATCTATCCATCGAGGCCGCTCAGATAACTTGAAGAAAATGGCAACATCCTCTTTGACTAATACACCCGTATGTACTATGGAGGAGAAAAATAGAATGCCATTGGAAACTTCTTCGCATCCGATTATGAATAGGGGCTTGTTTTTACCTTCTTCTGCAAAAAGGGTTCCATTTCATGCTAATTTCAGAATACAACGACGAAAAGGGAAAAGTTGAAGGGGGATGGGATTCCACGAATGTTGTCGAAATCAGAGGAGATCGCAAAAACTTTACTTTCAAACTAAACACTACTGTGATCTACGAATTACACATCAAACAAGAACAGTAGAATGGTAAATAGGGGAAAATAACAATGAATGGGAATCTTAAAAAAAACGTAAGTATTTTACTA
>JAOWAT010040012.1:0-11738 GCA_028571025.1 Longipedia americana | reverse complement strand
TCGTCAAAATCGGCGCTAAATACGTCGTGGCGTTAAAAGTGTACGAACGCTGAATCCGTCTTTGACTGTATTTAATAAAATGTTAATTGTTGAAAATGCTACCAGGTGGCAGCACTCAAAAGCATTGTAACTTGAACCCATGTCATAACGGAGCAATGTGTCTAGTGACATCTACAAAATTTACATGGATTTTGAAAAATCCTTTTGGATGCTCCCTAGAATTTTGGATCTTGTAGGGAACATCCAAGAGGATTTGTTCAAATTCATTCAGATTGCTGAGATATTCTTGCTTTTTTGACACCGTCTAGATGCTTAAAATATCTACAAATTTCGTATTTCTCAGTTTTGGCGTCAGTTTTGAAAAAATTTGCTAATTTTCGGAAAAATTTGCCCAGTTTTGAAAAAAAATTGACCTGAGTTTTCCCAAAATTTTAGTTTTTAGGCAATTTTTTCAGAATTTTACTATATAAGAGTAAAATTTTTGAAAATTCCGAAATCTAGAAATTTCGTATTTCTCAGTTTAACGAAAATTCTCGGTTTTGTGCAAAATCGGCGCTCAGTTTTGGCAAAATTTTTGTCAAAAAAAGCCTGATATATATGCTGAAAATTTTGCAGGAATTTGTCAAATTGGTACATCCACACAAATAATTGCAGTTAAAAGGAAATTTTAGAATGTTATTTTTTTCTTTCAGGAGGATATGAGAAAGAAAAATTGCAAAGCTTGTCTTACTAATAGATTGAATCAACAGGTACTTTTGAAAGTTTTCAGTGTGAATGTGTGAACATTTTGCTTATATTATTTTTGGGGGATCTTTTTAAATTATTTCTTTCCTTATTTCAAAGGGATTCTAGTTTTGATACGAAGAAGTCAGTAAAATAATGACTAATATGACTAATTTAATCATTTTTAAGGTTCTCTTCACAAATTTACCTTATTTACATCTGTTTGGAAGGCAGAAAATTTTAATTGTTTTGGCAAAAATTAATCGGGTCAAATAACAAAGTTTTTTATTTAATTCGATTTACAAGCTTTGCATTTGGACAAATGTTGCAAATCTTGAAATATGATTTTTTTCATAGCAATAATGCACAGTTTATCTGAACTAGTGACCAAGTGCACTCTGTGGTTTTTAAGTACAGTCAAAGACGGATATAGCGTCGTACATTTTCAATGTCACTATGGACATAGCGACGTTGTTATATCCGTCGTCAAAATTGGCGCTATATCTGTAGTGGCACTAAAAATGTATGACGCTATATCCATCTTCTACTATATTTACAATCTAAATTCCTTCTATTTTGTACTTTCTGAATTCTTGAGGATGTGAAATTCTTCTTTGAAATTTATCTTTTCTTTCTTTCTTTTTGATGAATTTCTTTAACAATAAAATGTTCATGGTTGGATGATTATTCCTTCAAGATTTCTATCGGTTCTATCTAGCTTCAGCCTTTTTCACTTTTATTAAAATGTGTTTAAATGTGCAATACATTCATGAAATATGAAAGTAAAGACAAAAAAGACAATATATTTACTGGTATTTTGTTTGCAATTGAATTTTTTGAAATAATTGCTACAGCAGCTGATAGAATCAGCTGAATCTTTTCTTTATGCGCACTGACTTTACAATTTTGTGTTTTAGCACCACTTCATATCAACACACTTGATAGCACTCTTGTTTCAATAAATCTTTGTAGCACAATAGACACTGAAACAATAGACCTACTCTTAAACATTACTCAATCTGCTTGAAATGTAAATTAGATACAATGTATTCATAATGAATGATGCGGAATATAAGGGAGCGAAAAGTAAAATTTTTACTTTTGTAGAAAACATCAAATTTCACTCACTTTAATTTAGACCTAGGGCTAGCCCCCAAAACAAAGTTTGGGTCTATATTGGGTAATCACTGTTTTCCAAATTATCTTCCCATTACGATACAATCAAAGAATTTGCAACAAAATTCTTGTTAACATTTAGATTGCATTTTAATAGGGAGAAGAATATGGGAAAAGGGGGATAGCCCTAGGTCTGAAATGAATGTGAGTAAAATTTGGTGATTTCTACAGAACTAATCATTTGATTTTAGCTCCCTTATATTCCGTATCATCTGTTATGAACGACATTGTATCAATATCGAATATAGAATACATAACTTCAGACCTCTTCTTATTTTATATACAATGCGCCACTTAGTAAAAATTTATTTACCGTAATAAGAATGTACCTTGAGTGATAAAAATTACCGTTTTCTTTGCTAAATCGGAACATTCTCTCTAAATCGGAATGCATTCAAAATCATTGTTATGAAAATGGAAATTGAGGTTCTAGATATTAGCATTCGAAAGTTTTTGATGAAAACTCATGATAATTACAAAATTTGGAGGGTTATGGCTATTAAAGTAGGCCCCCTCATTAAGTCGTTAAAAAGGTATAGGCCCTTGTAAATTAAGAGCTTTTAGAGTTTTATTTATGAAGTAAAACTTTTTTCTGCTCTAATTCAAGTATCTTAGGTGTTAGAGCAATGAATTTACTTTATTTAATGAAAATACCACGTGGCACAACTCATAATGCGGTTCATAGTACATTTTAAAATTACCTTTGAAATTTTTTTAATTGAAATCCTATTATTCACATGCCATTTTGATATGCCATTGAAGTAAACTTTATGACGCTCTAACACATTCGTTCCTGAAAATTTTTAAAAATTTTCATAAAATTCCTTTCTTTTGGTCCAATATCTGTTCAAATTCCCCGGCCTCTTATTGAAATGGTTAATTTTTTCATTTAATGAGGAGGTCTAATTAAAGCACTTATCTGATATGCGTTCCGATTTACATTGAGTGTTCCAATTTAGCAAATCAAATAGCAAATTAACAGGGAATATAGGGAACTTGAGACCAATATCATATTATTTATAGGATTTCTTTGTATGGATTAATAAAACTACTATAAATCATATTCTGAAATCTAGCATACATTCATGGAGAAATTGCTCGGTACTAAAGGTTAAAAGATCTTATTAACATATGAATGGATGGAAATTAAAATGAGTTTCTTTTGTAAATCCCGAAAAAGAACAAGAATGGCAAAAGAATAGAATTAAGCAGAAAAAGGTCCTTTGGATAAAATATTCATTGAATATCTTCTTCACATTATTAAATTAGAGTTACATCAGTAGATTTGATGTTAATTCAGCCTATCCTTTAAGCCTACAATATAAAGATTTCTTAAATGAATTTCATAATCTCAGCATACTATTTGCGTAATGCCATCATTGTGTTTCCGAAATCAAAGACCTTATTATTTCAGGATAATTATCCTCCTAGAAAAACACATTTAAGTGACTTTTCCCCTTTTCTGATAATTTTTATCATTTCTTCTAATAAGAAAATAATTTAATTCATCAAAAAATTTTAAATAACTTTTTCCAAACTACCACAAAAAAATTATCAATATATAGGAAATTATTATTTATTTATTCATTCCAAAATTGAAGCATTTTCCTCCTTTGCTGCACTGCTCTTTATACACATGAATGGAAAGAGTAAACGTCACTTCACAGGGAATCAAATGTTTTCTATCTTGAGATGCCAATTTTTATTATTCTTTTTCGAAAAACTCAGCATTTCAGTCAAAACTGAGAATTTTTTTCAAAACTGAGCTCTGAAAAACGCAAAACCCAAGAAATACGAAATTTTTCCCTGATTAATTAAGGGAAAAAGCGTAAAAAAAGAGCCTGAAAAATTTCTTTTCTGTCAGATTTTTGATTATTAGGGAAAATGCTAAACAAAATAAATAGAAAGAATTGATACAATTAATTTATAATTGTTTTATGCTAGTTTTTTGTAATGGATATAACAATGAAGTAGGTATCTCAATGCAAGTTAACCAAAATGACCGTATAATTATTGTAACATTGTAAAATCACTGTTTATTTTGACGAGGATTTCTCCAATTGATTTTTACAATGTTAATAGAAATAAACGAAGTGGAAAATGGAAAAGAGACAGTCTAGATAGTAGATTTATTAAGGAAGACTGATAACGTGTTAAAATAAAGAATCGATAATCAAGGTCAGACATGCAATCTTTGTTTTTAAGGAAAGGCCATTCTCAGGAGTAAAGGCTATTCTCAGGAGGACGTAGAAAGGCCACGCACTGATTATAGAGAAGCAACAAGACATTATTATTTACACTCTATCTTTAGACAAGAATACGTAAAAAAGTAAGTTGCAGCTTCAAATTTTTTACTACTTTTTCCTCAAGTTTTAAACTCAAAATATTCTTATCATTTTCCTATATCTTTTGCTGAGTAAAATGACAAAACTGTAATATAGTGAAGTACAAACGTAATTTTTTTTTAAATTCTGCCTTTTTAACAATTCAATGGGTGCGTATTTGCCTAGAAATCTAGTTTTAGATTTAAGAAAGATAAAAAACTAGCTATGGAAAAGACATCTTTTTTGCAGGCTTTTTCCCAAAATCTTCGAAAAACTCAGGGCCAAAATTTTCAAAAAGCTCACAGAAAACACAAAAACTCAAAAATACGAAATTTTTAGGCGGCAAAATTTTCGTAAATTGAAGCTTTTGGTTTTTTGTAGTAAAATTAACAAATATTTACAAAAACACCAAATTTTACCAGGTTTTGGCTGAATTTTCCGAAAACTAAGCAAAATTTCCAAAAAACTCAGCAAAATTTTCCAGAAACTAAAACGCGGGAAAAAAGCCTGTTTAGTTTTCAAGAAAACTGGAAGGTCTTGTTGTTATAAAATTTATTTTTTTTAATAAGATATGGTACAAGGAGTGTTCAATGTTCGTGAAAAGTAAAGATTAACCCATTTTCCCCTCCAATTACTAACTCATCTGCAAAGTCTGTTTTACTCAATAAACATACACTTCGTTGGATAAAATGTTTCTTGATCTTGGATTTCAAAATAATTTGCTTGTTTTGTAGAACAAGCAAAATGCTTTGCCTGAAAAATAAGAAAAGAGTAAAAAATAGAAAAGAAGTAAAACAATAGAGGCTATTGCTTGTTATAGATAAGTTGCTCGTAGAAATCCCAAATTATTTCAACGATGCCAATTTGAAATCTTTGTATTGCAATTGACTGAATTGTACACAATTATTGAACTAAGAAATCTTGATCCTTTAACCCTTATCGTCATGCGATGGTTTATCTAACCTTATTACCGCATGATGATCAGGGTTAATTAACAGATTCAAATTTCATTCAAGTACTGAAGTGAATAAAAGAACTACTGCCAGACTATTAAGCGGCAAATGATTTGCAAAGTTCTCAGGAACGCCAGTTCAGGACCCCAAAATTCACCAGCTCCAATTCCAACTGACTTGAAATATAGATGTAATCAGAAAACCCATGCACTTTGTACTACACAAATCTGCCGAGTCCTACTTGAGAAATTATATTTTCAAAATTTTCCTTTAAAATGCCACTATTTATCAGAGCCCTATAGAAGGCATTCTAAAGGAAAATTTTAAAAATGAAATTTCTCAAAAAAGGACTCGACAGAATTGTTTCAAACAAAGTGTGTTGGTTTTCTGATGACATCTGAATTTCAAATCAGTTGGAATTGGAGCTGGTGAATTTTGGGGTGTTGAACGGGCATTTCAGAGAACTGTGTTTGATAAAAAGCTCCCTTAGTCTAACAATTGTATTCTTACTCACTTCCGTTCAGAGATGAGTTGTCTTTGGTCACATTTTACTGAGATTCTTTAAAACAAAATTTACAAAGTGAAAACTTTCACTAAGAAATTTTTATGCATTTCGACTTTGATCCAAATGTAATTTTTCATGGATGAGTCTTTGAAAGATGCATAATTGCATATGTACTGAAATTTCTTTAACATTTCAGGAATAGGATTTCTAAAAGGGTTAACCCTTTGAGTATGAGGTATTCTGATGAAAAGTGACATGTAAGGACTTTTGTTATGAAAAAGGTAACAAAATGCCTTTGAAATATGCCATGGTATTTTCTAGATATTGAAAAATGATTATTTGTTTTTTAGATGAAAACAAATAGTTTACCTAAATTTAATACAATCAATGATATTTTTTTTCTACTTAAAGAGAAAATTTTATTTTTCTGCTCAAAATCTGAAAGGCCCAGGTGGGATGTTACAAAAACATTGCAAAAGTACTCAAACGGTTAAGAGAGTTATCCAGAATTAGGTATAGTATGTTTCTACAGACCGTTAGAAAAATGAGGAAATAGATATGCAGAAAATGTGGGAAGAAAAAAGATTAATGATTAAACATCATTCGATGAGAGAAAGAAAACACCCTGCCATTGAGGACAAATTTGAGGTGAAGCACAAATATTCGTTTGTTCATGCACAAGCACAAATAAAATAGCAGCCTTATATGAGGCGCTCCAGCAGATTTTCAGCCTGAGCAATTTTTTTGAAAACTTAAGCGGTAGTTTTTATAAATCTGTAACATATTCTGAACCACCATGCAAAATTTCAGACTCAGGAAGTATTCCAAAATTGAGCCATTAAGGAAACAAAGTCCGAATTTTCCCATATTATGAAGTAAACTGAAAAATTAAAATGTGTTTTTCTCAACTTTGCGCCTTTTTTCTCAGGCTGAAAATCTGCTGGAGCACCTCATATTCATTGAGGCTTGGTCCATCTATTTGATACAATTTATATGAGTGGAAAATTTTCACAAATATCCATAATTTGCTTCACCGGAATCTTGGTAACCTATGATAATCGGTACCTCTGCCAAGCTTCAGTATTAGATGGGTATCCCTGGTGTCCAAAAGTGAAACATCTGCATGAATGTTGGTCCAGAGTGATAGGGACAGTTAGGGGCCTACCTTTTGGTGCCTATCAATGTATCTTGATCCCAAAATCTTATTATATTCGGCTCATAAGCACATTGAACTGAATATTTTCTGAAAAAAAATGAAGAATTTTCTCAATTTTTAGGCTAATTTGAGAAAACATTGAAAATTGAGAATATCCTTCATTCATCTCAAAATATCCAATTCCATGGGCTTATGGGCCGTATTTAAGCTCTTGGTAACAAGATACATTGACAGGTACCAAAAACAAGGCCCCCCAATTGCATACCATTGAAAAGTTATGAATTGGATGAGAATCTCTAGTTTCAATGACAATATTTAGCATTTTTCATTCCAAAATTTGTCCCAAGAAGAGTAACTTTTTAAATTCCTTGGAAATTGAATACCATATAATGATTTGAGTGACAATATTATAGTCTGATGGGAAAATCAGCTCTAGGGTGAGCGACCGAGAAAAAGTAGAAAAAGAACGAGGTATACCAGCTCTGTCTGGTTATTCAAGGTGTTCTTTAATGTAAAAGATCATTATAGGACTTTGATTGAGTCAGAGGAAGTATTTTTGAGTCAGAGGAAGTATTTTTTAAAGAAGGAGAAAATGGAGTTATCATGATGATGAAACAAGGAGAGATAGGTTAAGATCATTCTTTCGTTATTTTAACAATCATTTTCTGAATGAACCTTACAACAGAGCTAGGAGAGGAATAAAAGTCTTGTAATTGTACCAGAATTGAATGAATGAATGAAAAAATCAATTAATTGCTAATTTGAGATAAAATGGTTGCATGAATTTTCTTTAGTTTCTTGAGAGTGGTATGAGTTCTATTATTCGACTTTGAAAGATATCTGAAATAAATTTTTTGGAGGTATTTGTGAAGGAAGAAAATTGTAATAATAACACAATGGACCTTACTCATATTTTCGGTTCATGGAGAAATGCAAAAATGCAAGAATTTCAAACTTTGAGGCCTTTAATCTAAGGACAAGTAAGAGCATATTTCTCAAAAATATCAAATTTTCCGAGGAAAAACATTTAATTTTCAGGTTTTAGCCCCAAAATTTCGTCCATATAATTCTAGGCTTTCCAATACCATAAGAGGTAGTCCTTACTCTTTTTCAAATTGACTGTGGACTAGGGGGTAACAAATATGCAACTTTGAAAAATTGCCCATGTGGCGCCCCCTAGATGTTAGACCTATTGGGTAGAGAACATTTAAAAAAAGAAATAGTATATTCAGGGGTCCTCCCAATGGTCTTGGAGGGGGATATCATTAATTTTTCACTTGGACATCAAAGTAGAGGCAAAATGACTTAGAAAAACAAAAAGAAATATATAGATACCCACCTCAGGAACCTAGGGAAGGCCTCACAAATATTACAATTTTAAATAAATAAATAAATAAATAAATAAATAAATAAATAAATAAATAAATAAATAAATAAATAAATAAATAAATAAATAGATAAATAAATAAATAAATAAATAAATAAATAAATAAATAAATAAATAAATAAATAAATAAATAAAAAATTAAAAGAATAAATAAATAAATAAAATATTGAATTACAATTAATTAGCTCAAGGATGTTAAAAGTAACGAAATGGAAAAAAAGGTAAAAATGATCGCCAAAAAAAGTAAAAGTGATTACCATTTTCAACTTGTTGGCAGAGGCTGTAATTTCATCAAAAATAATTACGGGAAAATGTGTACTGACTCAATTTTTTTTAATTCACAAAAAAAATCGTAGATGTATGACCATTTTTATTTTTTAGGTGATCATTTTTACCTTTTTCCCGTTTAGTAAATTTTAACATCCTAGAGTAGGGTGTATCACAAAATTTCAGATTGAGTTGATCCCCAATTTTTTTCAATATTAAACTATTTTAATATTAAACTATTTTAGGTCCAAAGCTACAATAATCTGAGCGCTACCTCAATGCTAAGTTATTAAGTAAAATGCTTCCTTGATGCCAATTTATTAAGTAAAATGCATGTTTTTGAAATAACTGCATTGAGGTAGCAAGCTCAATTTCTGGCTCAATTTTTGTAGTTTTGGACTTAAAATAGTTTAATATTGAAGGAAATTTTGTGATACACCCTACTATAATGCCGCCCCATACCACCATCTATTGGATAATGCTTAATTAAAATGATATGGTAACTTTTGCACCCAACGAATTAGCGAGGCATTATTAGAATCAATGAAAGTGAAATAGACACATTTTCATATTAATTTCGTAGGGCAATATATTTCATTTTTCTAAAATAAAGTTTTCTCTCTGGATTTGCCAGATCACTTGAAAGAGAGTAATTTTAATTGTAAGACTAAGATTCAGACTTTATATTTCTCATGGTCTTTCTCCTCCTTGGCCGCCTCCAATTCCAACATTTTGTCTCTTTTATGTTCTCCGAGCCAATTTTGGCCTGGATCATGGAACTTACTCCTTGCGCCTGAAACCGCTTGAGTGTACGCCTTATCTTCTTCCGTGATCCTTCCAACACTTTCCGGCGGAATTAAAGCGGCACAAACCAGTCTTTCCTCAGCAACCAGGAAATTATAAGTTGCAATTGCGTCTTCTGTTGGCAGCACTTCAATGTTATAGCCTTCTTTTCTGAAGAAAGGTGCCCAAACCAAGTTTTGAAATTACAGTCAAAATTTGAGGATTATGAAATGACTCCAACCACGTGATTTTTCTTACAGCGACCTTCAAGAAAGAGGTGCTGACAATTTCTGCATTTACAACTTTAACCCTTATCGTCATGCGATGGTTTATCTAACCTTATTACCGCATGTGGATCAGGGTTAATAAGAGGCAACTCGGTACTGTTATTTATGTGCTAGTTCTAGGGTTCTCAACTTGTTTATTTACTGGGTCAAATTGGAAAATAATTATTAGGGACTCTGGAAGGACCACTTCTCGTAAAATACAGCTAAAGGGTATGCTTCAAATGTGTTGAATTGACCAAATAGTGCATAAAACCATAAGGAAATCTGTAAATATAAGTGGAAGATACCCCTTTTTTAAATAAAATACACAGTGGTGAGCAGTTTTATGAAAATATGATTTTCGTAAAATTTTGTATTTGTGAGTTTTTCAATTTTTGGCTTTGAGTTTTTGGAAAATTTGACGCTAATTTTTTGGAAAATTTTGCAAAAAAAAGCCTGAGTATCTATATAACAAAAAAATTGAAGTACCATTTTCTCAAAATACATAAGGGACATATTAATTAGGCATTTCACCTGGAATTTTCACATTTTTTTGGGTAGAACATTAATCAATGTAGCAGATATCGATATCCAGTTTATCAAAAGTGAAGAAAGTTCGTCAAAATCTTTGTTCATTTTGGTGCAATGATACCCTTGAATTTCTAATTTTGTAATAAACCAAAAATTAAAATTTGTCCATTTTGAAATGTAAGTTTGTCAAAATTACGCGAAATGATTTAAATTTCGATTGAGGCACCTCAGTTTTAAAAATTTTCTTGGGTCCATCTGTGGTCGTTTGACTAATGGTCCCATGGCCCCAGCCGTTGTGCCCCCTGTGCCGATGAGAATAATGTCCGGTTTAGGGTCAATGACTTTGAAGAGCGCCAATGACTTCTCGTCTACGTCTTGGATGCCTTCCACGTCCCAATTGAAGACACCTGTTGGAAATATCACAATCGGACCGTACACTTTCATGTCCGTGTTTAAGCGAAAGCCGTCGATGCTGAACAACAAACAAAGTTATTTTACCAAGCAATTCATTGAATGGATAGCATAAAATGTCAAATTTCAAAAGATTTTTACTGAAATTATTCAAATCTCCAGAACTTATTTTTTACACTTCAATAATTCGGCTAAAAAATGGGAAGAGGATATTTATACAACGAATAGGTTGGTAGGTGGATACAACCAAATTGGAAAGTGGATACAACAAAATTTGAAGGAGAATACAAAAATTCTTGCTGGACCATACACACCAACTTTTTGACCTCAAATATTTTTTCTAAGCACAGTCACTGAGTTTTAAATTCTTATTCTTCATAAAGAGGAAATTATTGTATACAAGTTTATTGTATACGAGTTTACGAGTATACGTTATTTTAGCGTGAATGGGTAAAAAATATTTTATCATTTTTAAAAAGTCCTTATGTTAAAGGGACACTGAACTTGAAAATTGAGTGAGGCTTAAAATAAAGTATGTACCCTAAAATAATTTTCCAATTTAACAAAAATAATTTTACTCCCCCACATAAGCCCAAAATTGAACTCTCAAAAATTGTTGAGAGTTCAAATTTTTTGAGTTTTTATTTTACACCCTAGTCATCTTAAGCTAGCATTGTAGAAATCTGGGAAAAATTATCACATCTAAAATAAGATTTGACTCAGGAAAGCTCTTTTAGCTTTTTGCATTGTTTTGCTGTGTAATAGAATTTCCCAGATTTTATCTATATGAGCTTAGGATGATGAGGGTGTGCAATAAAATCTCAAATAAATTTGAACTCTCAACATTTTTTGAGAGTTCAATTTTGGGCTTATGTGGGGGAGTAAAATATTTTTGTTAAATTGGAAAATTATTTTAGGGTACATACTTTATTTTAAGCCTCACTCAATTTTCGAGTTCAGTGTCCCTTTAATGATTGTTTTGATTTTTCTTATATGATTA
Source organism: Longipedia americana (assembly GCA_028571025.1). Taxonomy (NCBI): domain Eukaryota; kingdom Metazoa; phylum Arthropoda; class Copepoda; order Polyarthra; family Longipediidae; genus Longipedia; species Longipedia americana. The sequence goes on along the minus strand of JAOWAT010040012.1, from coordinate 256 downwards.
TCTTGATCCCCCTCATGATTGTTTTGATTTTTCTTCTGATTATCTTGATCCCCTTATGATTGTTTTGATTTTGATTATGATTATCTTGATCCCCCTTATGATTGTTTTGATTTTGATTATGATTATCTTGATCCCCCATGAGACTTTTGATGTTCCATTTTTTGTCTTTGAGCAAATAAACAAGTGTGTGTGTGTGTGTGTGTGTGTGTGTGTGTGTGTGTGTGTGTGTGTGTGTGTGTGTGTGTGTGTGTGTGTG
>JAOWAT010040011.1:0-28089 GCA_028571025.1 Longipedia americana | reverse complement strand
AGCTATCGGATATGGTAGATGAGGCGGGAGATAGAACCCAAGTAGGACTAGGTATAGTTCCTGAAGGAATAAATGTATGAATTGTAGAGGTAGTTCGAGGGGCTGATTAGTTAGGAAAAAATGCGAAAAGAGGTAGAACTCAAAATTCGTCGCTAGAAGTAGAGACTGGTGAGGTAGACTGCCTAGAGGAAAATGGAGACCAAAGACAAATAGATGAAATTGAGCCGACTCTGTCAGTAAATTGGGTAGATAGTAGCAGGAAAAAGTCGTGACAAACGGTACTATTTGGATGAGATGGCCAGGTTTTACAGGAAATACAGTGGATGGATGACAGATTCATTGAAACTCAACAAGAGCTCTAAGGGAATGGATGAAATGGCCAGGCATCGCTAGCATTTGGAGAAGGAGATCGGCAGTGTCAACGAGAACGGGGAGAAGAAGAGACTCAGGAGGGATGAGGAGATACATAAGACCACTCAGGACAACGCCGATCTCATTAAGAAAGTCACCACTCTCAGGGACGAGAAACTTGACTTGCATAAGTAGCTCAAGAATCATCAGAAAATTGTTGACGCTCTGAAGAGACAGAATAATCAAATTAGGAATACCATGTTAGACAGCAGAAATCTCGAGAGGACTGGAACCGTCAGTTTAGTCGGAACCATCCCTGGACCGACTTCCTAAAAAAGCTCTGTCAAGTTTGTTGGGGTGAAGGGAAGAGAAGAGGAGTTTCGAAGGTATGTGTAGTATGGCCGAAATGATAAACAGAATGTGAATATGGTCAGATCGTCTTCCCAACCCCTAAAGAGGGGCAAAGTGGTGAAAGGGCTGAATTATGATGCCTAGAATTTATCCATATTTGGGAAGGCAAAAGTCAAATAATTGGAGAACCGTTTGGAAGGTGCAAAGAACCAGCATAGGCAAAAGGAGATGCTCTACAAGATATTGAGGGAGAAAGTGTTGGATCACGTGAATCGTGTAGGATGTGGAGACAGGGGATTGGAAATGTTTCTGGAAGAGTACGAACTTTGAAACGACAATTTGAGATGGTATGATCTGAAATAAATGATAATATGATATGGACCTTGGATATCAATTTTGGATGATCGTGAGTTTTAAGCCTATTGAATAATATTGGAGAAAAATTAGAGATTAGAAAATGTCGGTTATTATTAAAAAACCACCGAGAGATTTGAGGGTAGTTTCTCAGGTGATACTGAGGAACAGTGAGAAGGAAATTTTTGATGGTAAGAGGGACAGTGTGTTTCTCAAGAAGAGTGGTAGGAAGCTGAGTAGATATTAAAAGTTTGTTGAGCATTCCAATCAAGTTTCTATACTGAGACAGTAAACGAAAATGATGAAGGTTTTGATATCCGAGGAGATTGAGAAGACAAAATCTGATATTATTGCGGACCTCGACGAGATTTTTTCAGCAGTATTAGCAGAGCGCAGTAAAAATGATATCCATGGTCATATTCATCAAAGTAATACAGATTCGAAAGACAAGGATGTTGAGGCGCTGAGAGCCGTATTATAGCATGACCGAAAGGTTTTTTATGACTAAAGGGAAAGTTTTGAAAATGCGTTGACGGAAAAATAAGAGGAAATATAGTATTTGAAGAAGGACTTGGCATTGAGAAAAGGGGTCATGAGTTAATCTTCGCAACAGGAAAGAAATGTTGATGGAGGACTGGAAAAAGTGGTAGCAACGGTGGTGCCATCCTTACCTGCATATCCAACTTCAAAACTGATCGAGGGTGAGACACATGCCTTAAGGTAGTGTTTAAATCAAATTTGCTTGTTGAATGTGGGAGAGAGTGTAAGTGCGGATTAGTAAGGAAAGAAAAAAACGACTAGTGTTACAGATTTGTTCGTTTCTACTCCTGAAAAGCAGTAGTACAGAGAGGTTGATAGTGTTGTATGTGAGAATGGATCTCCTGGAGGGGACCTACTCTACAACAATAATAGCAGTGATTTGGAGACGATTAGAGAGGTTACAGAACAGTCTTTTGTTAGTTCTGAAAAGAATCTACAAAAAAGTTAGGAGTCAAAAGTGGAAAGTGGTGATAATGGCAAGAGAGAAATTGAATGTATTAGTGAAAAATATTAGGAATTGCTGCTAAATTCACCGTTTTCGATAGCGGATTTTTAAGGGAACTAGTTAGGAAATAATATGATAGGGAATGCTAAAGGAAAGCAAATACACCATAAAAGATGTACAGATGAAAACGAGGGAAAATATTCGCCTGTGAGTTATAAGGAAGCTTTAAAAATACTCAAAACTTACAACGGTAATGAGATTGATAGTGATGAAGATGAGAGATAAACAGAGAAAAGTTACTTTTTTAATGAATCCAGGTGCAGAGAAGAACCATTGGGAAAGGTGGATGGTAGGAAAAGTGCGGGGTAGCATAATCTATAGACTAGTGAGGTTAACAGAGTTTCGTAAAATAGAAAGAGAGGTGTATTGGTTGAACTGCAGCCTCCTCTACCGTTGACCGTTGGTTTCACGCGCAATTAGAGTTAAGATGCGAGCATCAGAGCCAATATTAAACCCAACTTTAGGGGCACTAACTTATTTCGGAGCAATCTCGTGGACTTTTATCCGCCGCATACTCTGAAATTCTAGATAAAATTTCCTGAAAAAAGTGGATAAGGAAGTTTCAATATAGTCAGATCGCGTATATTTGTTTACGAGGGAAAACTACGGAGAGTTCCATTACAAAACAATAATGAGGTGGGCGAAGGATATGCCGAGCAACATGTGCTGGAGGCTCATGGATTTGGAAATTTGTCGTAGTTGATTCTGGACTCTTTGGGAAGCGTGAAAGATAATCAAGTTTAGGAGAGCGGAATTGATTGGAAAAAAACCCGGAGGATTGTGGTTTACAGTGGGGAGTGGAGTTTTGGAGTCTTTGAGGGGTGGGGGAAACTTTATGCTTTCAAAGATGAGACCGGTGGCAATACGAGAGTTTACCATGGGAGGTTTAGCGGTGGTTACCCGCATGGACCAGGAACGATAGTTTATGGGAAGTCGGAATAAAGTGGAGCTTAGATGAAATTTATTGGAAGTTTCAAATCTGGGAATATTGAAGGAGAGGGAACGCTATCGAAGTTGAGTAGAAATGGGGAATATCAATAGTGGAACGGTTACTGGAGGAATAATAAACTTTTAGCGTGAACACCCATATTTTGTTATATATTAGAATTATTATACGTTGGTTTGCTTTATTCGTATGAGAAAATAGTTATGTTTTTTGGTTAGAATGGGTGTATTTGATCATACTTTTAAAAACTATTTTCGCTCAAAGTTTGCCCAGAGCAGCTGCCATCTATTATTTGCTAGCGAAATGATTGATGAATGCGACCTGGTCAGAGATTTAGATTGAGCCTTTCGGACCTATGGTTGTGATAACGAACAGATTGGTTTATTATGGCCAGAGTTTTTCTCTGAGAGATTTCGATTTATTGTCATTGGATAAGAGGATTTCGCACAGCCAATGCACGTTTTGATAGTCCTTGAGATTATCGAGTTTGAGTCCAGTTTTCGGTGAGATGAAGATATCGGGTTGAACCAAACCTATTTTTTCTGTGAGATTCCTCATGATTTAGGTTCGAACTTCTTCAGAACTAAAATAGTCAGAGATAAATACTTTTTATCTGAGTAGAAGATACTTGAGATTTATCTGATCTTGAGACAGCAAATGTAGTCTTTGGGCACAATTCTGACGATAGCTTCTATAAGTCTTTCCACCTGCGGGAGACAGTTCCGATACATAAGATAGCAGGCAACTAAATCAGCATACTAATCTCGGTTGAGATTATTAACCTTCTTGGAGGCACCTTTGGGTATAAGCTAGACTCTTTAATCTTCGAAGGTTTTCAGGGAGTTGAAGACATGCGAGAAGTTGAGGTGAAGTTCTTTGGAGTCGGGATGGGAAAGTACGCTCTTGAGTTATTCCCAGGTGCTGAAGTCAATGGAAAGAAGATCTTCGAGTGAAGAAATGTTGAACGAGATAGCAGCGAAGAGGGAGGGATGCAGAGGGAGGTCTAGGCTGATGCCGTTAAAGATGGAGAAACCGATAAAATAGCCGAGGAGTTATATTTGTTAGAGAGTTGCTTCGGAGGTTTTGTATTTGTTGAAGACGAGGTGGGGGGAATATTTATTTTGGGTGGGATGTTGGAGAGTTTAGGTTTTGAGAAGGTTTGTTTTGATGGCTGGGAAGAAGTGGGAGAGGGAGGTGTACTGTTGGTTATTGTAGGTTGTTATTATTTTTATTAGGGAAGAGTCATAGAAGTGGGATCTGGGGAGCATTCTTAGAGATTTAAGAAGGTCTGAGACCACATTTCCTTACTATTTGAGTTATATAGTGATGGCTTGTTGTTGTTTAGACAGTTATCGCAGGTCAGTTTTCACGCGGGTGGCGAATTATTGTGCAAGTCCGCAGTCTTCAATGAAGGACCTGATGAGAAAGGGTGGATAGATGGTATTTTTATTTTAGTGGATCCACTGTTGACCTTAGGGTGACGAGAAGAATAGTTTCATGGTATCATAGCATCGTTGAAGGACTTAATCAAGCTAAAGATCGCAGGACTCGAAGGTTTTGGACATGGAGTGGGCGAAACGACGAGTAGTTGGGAGGGTGAGTTGTGAGTTCAGAGTTAGGGAGTCTAGGTTTGTGTAGTTATTTTAGTTGGAGGGTGAGTATAGTTACGTGTCTCGCCAGTTTTGAAGTGGATTAATGCGGACGAGTTAGTTGTTGAGAGTGTTGATGTGGGTGAAGAGTTATACTTTATTGATGGCTTAGAGGATCTCTGTGGTGGAGAGGGAACAGGATTCGTTTTGGGAGGAGCGTTGTCGGAGGATCGAATGGAGAGTGGTGATGGTGAAGGAGTTTTGGTAGGATAGATCGCGGAGTTTGGTGACCAGATAGAATGATTTGACACGATTGGCGAGGTTGTTTTGTAGTTTGGAGATTTCCTCAAGGTAAGCATCGACGATTTGAGTAGTTTACTATTTGAGCTGATTTGCCGATTTGGTTTATTCGGAGCAGGCTCTGAAGACGTTAGCCAGCCTTTAGAGGACGAGTTTGACTTCCTCCTACTTTTTGAAGAGGTAGCCTTACTTCTCGATCCTGATCCAGAAGCTAAAGTTCTACTTGAAAAGTTTCATGGGTCCCAGAAATTCCTCATCTTCGTAGTCCTTCAGGGAGGTGGACAGTTGCACAAACTAGTTGTAGGAACGGTTTTTGCTCGCCATGTTCAACGCTTTCAGTCCCTAGTGCAGCTGATCAGTGTACAGTCTGAGGTTGTTGAAGTTCGAGTGGATTAGGAACGAAACTTCGTTCAGGTGCTTTATCGACAGAGACTTCATTATCAGGTTGAGCAGTTACCGGTCAATTTAAACTTTGTACATCAGAGATGTTTGCGAGGACTATCGAGTCTTGAAGAGCTTTTCGAGGAATGTGTCAAGGGCACACGAAAGTACCTTTTGGGGCTCAGTTGTCTGTTTTTACTGAATTTAGAGGGTCGTTTTCAAGACAGTTGGGAGGAAGGACGAGCTGCTGGATGGGTTGAAACCTGGAGCTATCTTTTTGAGCTATCCAGAGAGATAGGACATGGAAAACTATAGGGATTCGGGAGTTTATGCCCAGAGGTCGGAGTAGCCAATTTAAGTGAGGATTTGCAGAATTTCAACGAGCGTTTGCTGCGGTTTTGTAATGATAGCATTGATAATTTTGGCGAGTGAAGGAAGGTTTTACCCTTCTTTGAGATTTTTGTCGAGATCGGTTTTGGATTTGATGGTCCATCCGATAAACTAGTATATCATGAGGAGGTTGGTGAAAAGGCACCGAAAGTTTTTGGGATTGGTCCAGAGGTAGAGGGAGTTACTGCCAATTTTTTGTGTGAGTAGGTTGGAGATGGTCGATAGGATCAAATTTTAGTTGATTTCGGGGATTTCCAGTTATTTGAGGTAGTAGACAACGATGGACTTGGTTTGCTACGGATTGCTGGGTTTGGTGGAGTGCTTTTAAAGTTAGTGTTTCTACTTTTCGGATTGGATGATTTTGAAGTTCTACTTCTTTTCGAGAGAATCGATGTTGGAGTGGCCAAGATGGTATTTGAGGTTGTATTTGAAGCCAATAAGATTAATGAGTTTGCTTTTGGACTGGTTGGCCATCGAGGTGGGTCTGTTGAGGGTGGTAAGGGTAGAAGTTGGAGATGAGTTGATGGGAATGCTGGGTTGGATTTGTGTAAAGGGTATTTTAGTCGGATCGGACAGTTTTTATTCTCGGTTTACTTTACTAAGTTTGTACTACTCGATGTTGTACTATTTGGATACGGAGTGCGGAGAAACGATGGTGTGGTCAGCGATGTTTGGGTTGTTGATCGATGGGGACGACTGAGACTGCTGCTTTTGGGCAACTGTAGAGGTGTAGTGGCGAACTTAGGCCCAGATGGAGTCGGAATATTTGAGGGATTCGGGTTCTAGATGCATGTCTTTTTATTTTTTCCGGAAGAAGGCATTGAGGAGTTAGTATTGGCAGACTGAGAGAATTTGGACTTGTTACGCGGAGTTGACGTTGAGGGTGTCGGTTTTGGTGATGAGGTATTTTATTTTGTTGATTATTTTTTGGATAGTATCGAGTTTGAGGTTGTCGAGATTGGAATGAGAGATGGTTTGGGTGATGAGTTGGCAGACTTGAACGATATTGGGTTGGGTTTAGGGGTTGGGTTGGTTGAGGACAGCGAGGAGCTGTTTAAAGATAATGGGGTTGATTTATTATTTGATGTAGTTTGAACCGTTTTTGTATCTGAGACAGTTGGTTTTGATGATCTGCGTGAGAATTGGCAGAGTGATGCTTGAGGAGAGCATGGAGCAGGCGACTTCGATGCATCTGAGACTGTAGTTGACTGACTATTGAGGATTGGAGGAGACGGAGGTGGAGGGGGATGTGTGCTATATACGGGTGCATGAAAACAGGGGTATCGTGATAGGGTATTTGTTCACCATTTGCAGAACGCACTACGAGTAGAATTCGTGTTATGAAGTTTTTTATCCTTTACTGTAGGAGGATGTCCATAGATGGGTGAGATACTGGACGAACTTTTTGCAGTTTGGGTCAAGACTGAAGAAGACGTTGTCCAGGACTTTCTAAAATTGCATCGGGTTGGTGACCAATTCAAACTCACTGAGTTTGAATATTGCGGAGGGATTTTTTGGGTGCAGTCTCGAAAACTTGAGCTCACTTTGCTTTTGGAGGAATTACGATTGCTATTTCGATAGGCTTGTTTTTTGGAGTTATTGCAAATGAAGGTCAAAGAAATTGAATAGTGTGAGTTATTGGTTCAGTTTTGCGACGTTTGCGGTGATTATTTAGAGCATTTCGGTGTTAAGCTGCGATCTTTGGGGTTGTTAGAGGGGCATAGATAAGTTCTTGAAAATTTAGACGAAAGTGACGAGATGGATGGTTTCTGGGTACTGACGGAGGACTTTTTTGATGGAAGTGGAGAGTTGTGATTGGCACTAGGGGTTGGTGATTTTTTGTAGAACTTTGGAGAAGAGAAGTGCAATTTTTTAGGCATCATTCGTATCGATAGCACCTAAGAATGTTGATTTGGTGATGTTTCCGCATCGGATGAGGAATTAGAGAACTTCGACGACAGTTTGCTGTGTTTTCTATGAACGGACGAGTTTCGATTGGTTTTCATTCTGCTTTTCCTATTTCTATTAGCCACCATAGAGGAAATTGACGAATTCGTAGAGTATTTTGTTGATTTCGCAGTTATTGCTTTTGATAAGACTTTCGTATTATTTGTTGCCGGATTTATGGAGGTCTTCAAGGATGCAGAAGTTTTTGATGAGTTGCAGACTTTATTCTACCTGTTACGACATTTAAGATGAAGGAAACACGAACTACCCTTTAATAAACTTGTGGGTGTGTTGGAGATCGATGGTATGATTCCACAGTTTGAGGGCGTGCTGTTCAACAACGTTGAAGAACTATTGGAAGGATGAGTTGCCATTAAGCAGGGTAAGCAGACTGATGATGGTTTATAGTTGGTGGTGGTGGTTTTCGGACTGTTGGGAGAGGGTGTGGAAATCGAGGTTGTAGAGGGCTCGATGGTAGAGATTATTGAGGAATGTGTTGATTTATGGAAGGGCTTTCTTGGTCATCAGGGAAACAAGTTCGGGGTGTTTTTACTGCAGTTACAGTTTGAAGTTAGTTTGGAGAAGGATGGCGTCTTCTTTTTGTGTTTATTTTTATTCCGAAGGGGGCTATTATTGTGCACTTTTGGAATTTTTGAGACATATTTCAAGTATTTTTTATCGCGGTTCATAGACGCAAAACAGAACTTCGAACAACTGGCAGAATTACTTGTAGTGGCAAAGACGACAGGACCAGAGATGGAGGATGGCCAGAAGAGTGTTTTGGATGAATTTTTGGTAGATGTTGGCTGAGTCACTGTTATGGGACTTTATATCGATGCCTTAGAGTTTGATTTTTTCGAGAATCTGCTTATGGTGCTTGATGAAGGTCAGGATGAAGATGTCGTAGTTGCTGTTTAGTTTGGCCTTTTATGCTAGAAGTTCCAGTTCTTTGAAGACTTCTTAGGCTCCGTGTTTGAGAGGGATTCGGAGGTAGAAGCAGAGAACATCGAAGGAGTTTTACATCAGGTAGATTTCGTAGTTGAGGATCGAGAGTTATTTTATGCTTTTGAAATCCCGGGTTTCAAGCAAATTTCCCAGGAGTTTTTACTATATTTTGCTAAAAATTTCAACGATTTGGATTTTGTTTTGCACTTTTTTCCGGAGAATTGACGACCCCTTACGAAGGTAACTGTAGAAAATGAATATTTTGTCTTTGAGAGAGTTGATGGAGGCTTCTCGGAGGAAATGAGTATAGGAGGGGTACTACTTGGAGGCCAGCCGCGAGGGTTACTGGGGTTGCTGCTGGAGTTATTTTTGCAGTTATGGCGGAAGAGTTTGTGAGATTTCATCAGCTTTGGTGCAAAGTTCGAGGTACTCTTCAACATTGAGGTAGATGGATTTGGCGAGTTATTAGATGGCTTACATGGGTTATAGCTCGATATCGAAACCGTCGAATCTGATTTCAAAAATTTCGAATCTGGAGACTTTGAAAAGCAGTAGTATAGGACTGTTGAGCATGTGTAAAAATGTTTTTCTGAGTTTTTCGGTGGCTGCAACTTGTTGTTTGACGAGGAACTCCAGAAGATCGGTGATGATGTTTTGAAACTTGACTTCTAGTGATGAGCGTTCCTCGTAGAAGACTTTGCTGGGATCGAGGTGTTGTTTTTCGTTGAAGAGTTATTGAAGCTTTTGGAGCTTTTGCTAGGTTTCCAGTTCGTAGATTTAGAGCGTCAGTTCGAGGTCTTCAATGGCTATTTCGGAGGGTTGTTCCTGTTATTATTGGGTGTTTTGGGTTTGTGACATGGATAAGTGTGCGGGATTGAATCGACAAAGTTTTTTTTGAATAATTTAAATTCTAGACACTGGGACTAAAAGAAATGGATTGTTTGGAATGTAATATAGTGATAGTTACAAGGGTATATCCAACCTTACAAGTATATTCTATTTGACGTTTGGCAAGATGAGTAAATCGGGTGCCAAATAGATAGGCGGAGTCGAATTGGGTGGAGGAGAGAAATAAAGTTCTGATTATTATCATGTCACGATGCTCTTTTTGCTGGTTTTATTAATGATCCTACTCGACGGAAAAAAATTTTTTCTCCTACTTTAATAGTGGTTAAAGCATGAAAAACCTAGCAGATCAGATTGAACCGAGTGTCCAATCAAGTGTTCGAAAACCAACCTTTGAGATAGTTGGAAGCTTGATTGACCATCTCAGCGGATTTGCTGTTCGAGGACTGCTGTTGTTTCTGCTGTCCAATTTTGCTACTCCCTTTCGAACTGAGGACTGTGCCAAGAGTTTGTTTTTCGGGAGTTTCTCTGGGTCGGAGGGTTTGGAGATTTCCAGTTTTTTCGATGGAGCCTCTGATGAGATCGATTTTGGTGGCGAGATGCTGGTCGTACTTTTCTTTGGTGAAGAGTACTTTTTCAAATTCGAAGATGTCATCTTCAAGGGTTTAAATTTCCTCGTTGACTTCAAATTTGACGATTCTTTTTTAGAGTATCTTTTGCTCGTACTCTTCGATTGATTTTTAATAGACGGAGTAGTCGGAGAGGTGGGACGATCCGGATTGTGTGTTGAAAGAAACGGTGGAGAGGTTCTAGTTATTGGGATCGGTGCTGAGGGATTGCTGTTCTCGGAGGGAAAGAGTTTATTCGAGGTATTTCAGCTTGGATTCGAGGAGGGCGACTTTGACCTTGTTGGGGATGGGAAGGGACCTGATGTTGCGAAGTTACTTCATGTGAAATTTTTGAGCAGAGGTGATCATGCTTTCGCTCGTTATAAGTATATGTTTTTAAATCTCTGTCAAATGGAAATCAGCCTCGATATTCGCGAATTTTAATGAGTAAGAATCTGTCCTGAGCAGTTTTTTCGTGTGATTGCTGAGATAGCCAATTAAATCAACCATACGAAATTTTAAGTGATTCCGTTTTTTGAATTGGAACGATATTTTAACTATGAATATCGATGTCCTATTTCATTTGCTAAAGCTCAATATTTTTTCAACCAGAAAAACCATGAGAAGTCTAGTTTTAGTTATTTTATTGGTCAGAATCTGTTCTAAATTTTTCACCAAACTTCTCGACAAAAATTTTTATTAGGTGCATCCATATAAAAAACGGAAATTTTGATAAGCCTGTTGCCAATTATCCATGGTAAAGTTCAAAAAAAATCCTGACTGGAGAGGAAAGTATATTGAACTGATCACCAACGACCACTTAAGGTCTTTTTTTAACCCAACACTTAGAACTCGACAGCTTAGCCAACTACAAATATGCTATTGAGCATGACTCAATACTCATTCGTTTACATCTGTACCAGTCAAAAATTCACAAAATATATAAAATATTTATTTGTTCTTTTCTAGTATGGAACATTTATTATAAGAAAATCTTTAATAATCGAAAATCCAAAGAAAAGGGGATAAGAAGATGAACATCTAAAGTATCGGCAATGATGGGACAACGGACACGAAATTAACAATGGATTATACTTCATTGGTAACTTTGAAGGTTGACTTGAATCAATCTAGACTCTGTACAATTTTGGATGAGATATTTTCGAGGTTGGAGACTCTTGATTTGAAGCAGAAGTAGATTTAGGGAAACATAGATGAGAAGATCGGGAGGTTTGAGGGGATCGCAAATTAGAATAATGAGAGAATGGACTATCTTCAGGAATTGATTCAAGAGAATTAGAAGAACATGAAACTGTAGATTAATAAGACCGAAAAAACTGTATTTGACATCAGGAAATAGATAGAAGGGCTGGGAAAGAGAAATTTCGGAGGTTAAATTAGGAAAGGAGATGGTAAGAAAAACATTAGGACAACTGGAAAAGATAGATCTAGCGATCAGAAAGACTAAAAAAACTAGAAAAACTCAAGAGATTAGAAAAATTAGAAAAAATAAAGAGACTAGAAAAATTAGAAAAACTAGCAAAATGACGGTGATATCACAGCATATGTGAAGAAGACATAATCCAGCATAATCGAATCGGCCGACTAGAGTGGTTCTCGGAGGAGCATGAACAGAAACAGCAGTCGTAGGAAGATAACGTTAGCAGGCATGAACGAGGAAGACAACGAGTTGCTGGCGGAGATGATGAAAATGATGGAGGAGGACATCGATATTAAATATTAGGATTTGTTTTGCAAAATGAGAGACGGTATACACAAGTAGTTAGATGAAATTCGGGAAGAGTTAACTGGTCTGAGGTCGGATATCGATGGAAGGGGTCGAAAAGGCGATAGTAGCGCAAATGGAAGGGAAAACAAGAGAAAATTTGCCACCAAGGCCAAAGTCGATGTCAAGAAGGACGGGTTGGTTGACTAGTTGGAGAATACTCAAGGGAGCCCAAAAAATAATGATGATAACGAGGGGAAGGAGCATGGAAATGATCGGAGTGTGTCAGCCGAGGAGCTGGACGGATATTTAGTGGATTTTTAGTAGGATATTGACAGGAAACTGAATTTATACGTGACAATAAACAACATTGAGCAGTACAAAGCAGAGATATTTGCAAAGATCGACGATAGCAATCGACTTTACGACCAGAGACTTTAAGAGAATAACAGGACTTCATCGGTGATATCAGATCATGTGCTGGCACTGAAAAGCAAGCTTGATTAGCTGAAGGGTCGGTAAAACGAGACGAGAATTTAATGTAAGGGAATGGGCGAGAAAGTTGTTGGAGCGGAGAGTCAGTTGTTTCTATTGAAGGAGGGAGTGAAAAATATGAAGGAAGGTTTATTAGAGTTGGGTCATAAAGTTGGGAAGTTGGAGAATGGTGACAAGAACGGGGATAAGGATAAGGACAAGATTAGGGAGGACGAACGTGAGGGGAACGAAGGAGGTTTGTCGCCGAGAAATTCTGTAAATGGGAAGAGAGACTCGGCTAGTCTGAGTGGTAGACTGAGCGTGATGAGTAACATGAATAATATTGGGTAGGGAGGAATTTAGGAGACGGTAAAGAAGATAGGTACTAAGTTGTCGGCATTAGTGGAGAGGTTTAATAGATACGAAGACGATCGGAAGGCGGCGGGTGGTAAGTCGTCATTTTTACCGAAGATAGAGAAGGGCGGGTCGAACGCACCGTCCTTCGACATTGTGAAGAGCGAATTGAAGAAGGTGAATGATGAGTTATTGAAAACCAACGAGAGACTGTAGGTCACGAAGTTGAAGTTGAGTGAGTTATACGATGCACACAATTTGCTGCCCCTGCAAATAGAGGATTTGTACATAAAGTTGAGGGAGCATAACTAATTTCAGGAGGATAGGTTGTTGGAGTTGATAAAGGAGTTGATAAACCGGTGTTTGACAGATCCTTTCAATAACAACTTCACCAATACGTTGAAACGGGAGATAAACGTCAAGTTTTTAGAGATCAAGCACTAGTACTATGGGATATTGAAAGAAATTGAGGGGAAAGTGGAGGACCGGGCCGAGGTCAGGGAGGTCTAGTTGATGAAGAAGACTCTGGAGGAGAGGGTGTTGGAGGTGAGGAGTTTGGTGGGCAAAAAGGTACTTATCTTTCGCTATAGTTTAGAGCGATGCTGACGATTTGAAGAAGGGACTCAAGTATTTGGAGGGGAAAGTCAAGGAGGTGTACGAATTTGTCAAGGCGGAAATGAAAGCGAACGATCTGAAGAACGATAATAAATGCTACGTGAATTTGAAAAAGCAGCATTGAAGATCAACCCAGATGTATTTTTGATGAAAATTAATCATTACAATTTCGATTTATAGTAGCTTTTCATGGAGAATATTCTTGATTTGCATTCGCTGCTCAAATCACTGTTTTATGAGAAACAGAAGAAACATATTTTTTTAACATGAATTTATCAACCGAAAAAATGTAGGATAAGTTCTATTAATTTCAGGTGTTAATCGTATCATTTCATTTGAATTCAAGATCAGACAAGTTGACTATCGCAGCTGGTCTCGCTTTCGTTTTCACTGATAAGCAACTCGTCAGCAGACTTGACGCTTGAATTGGTGGATCTCATTAGAGACTACCGATTCGGGACGGGCTATAAGACTACATTCTGATCCTTTTGAGAGGGACATCGATCTTAGCATTTGGAAGGTTTGAGAGTGTGGCTGGATTGGGCTTGAAGTTCTGTGGAAGAGTAGTGGGACTGGTCGAATTAACCACCCTGTTCTTCGAAAGTGTCATCAAGGAAGACTTTCTTAGCATTGGTTTGAACTGAGAGTTGGGGAGGTCCTGCGATCTTGATAAAATGCTATGCTGTTTTTTAGCTAACGTCAATACCGCTGGCACTGGCACTAAAGATGTTTTCGTGCATACTTTTCCTCTTGAGAGTGGATGTGGAGCTGAGGAGAGCTTTTTATTTGGATTTCATCATTCTGGGACTGGGTTATCCTGTGTTTTATTTATCTTCGGAGTCCGATGCATATTCTTCCATGTTATTGCTCTCAACATTGGAATCGAAAGAGTTTTCTTAAGAGTTCATTGAGGAATCAACGTCAATTTTCCCTATAGAGCTGATATCAGACTCACTAGAAGTGTTATCTCTGAAGCTCAGACTTTCGGCATAGCTGACGTTAATGCGATTCATGACTTTGAGTTTTTGCAATTATTGGTCTTTATCTTGCAATTTTTATGCCATAATGAGTATTTGTTATTTAAGTTTGGAATAGTCACAGACTAGATTGGTGAGTGAAGTTTGAGTTTTTTGAAGTTTAAGTTAGAGATCTTTTTAGGTTTGATTTCGGATGGCATCATAGTCCAGCCAACGATGCATGAATTTTCCGAGAGTTACGACTTTAGATTGTATGGAGGTGGCATGGGTAGGAAGCCAGCTCGATTTCGTTTTGTGAAGGACGGAGAGGTCAGAGGCTAAGGAGGCGAGAAGGGAGTTTATTTGTGATTTTTGGTCTTGGACTGAGGAAGTCACAGGAAGTTTAGATTTTGTGAACTGCTATTGGGTATTCTTCTGATTTTAGTGATGGGAGGAAGAATTTGAGGGGCAGTGGGAAGTATTGGAACGGATTTTTGGATGAGAAGTTTGATGGTTTTATGTTTCTGACTACATAAATATTATAAGTTAGAATGAGTGAAGTGTAAACATTATCAGATTTTCTTAGAATACTTTTCTGCGGTTTTAAAACGTAAAATAAAAATGCGAGATTAGTTGATAATAGATGGAGAGACTACACCATTAGATGCATTCACAGGAGATAAATATGATACTGGAGTTTTCCTTTTTCCAAAAAATATCAATGTTATTTTCAGTATGTATATGCACACAATTGAGTTACATTACTTCCCCTTACTTCATTCATTCACATGATTGGAATGCCTGAGGTCATCACTATTTACTACGCTTTAAATCTCATTTTCTTTTCGGAATTTAGAAACTAGAGATCGCAATAAACTGTTCTCTCGTTTAAAAATTACTTTCTCCTTTAAAAATTAACAGAAAACTAACATACTAGTGCAGAATCGATGATATCCTCGGAGATGAACCAAACTCGTAATATTCTCTACGAAATCAAGAAGCGAACGTCAAAAACGGCATCACCATTATACCAGTCCAATTCCATATAAGGCGAGCTGAGGGATTAGAATGCAAAGTTGAGGGACATTAACCGATCTCAGGAAACTTAGCTGATCAGACTAAGAGGGAAGGTTGACTAGATGAAAGAGAGGATTTTATTTCTGGAAATTAACGCCAAATTGGATTTCGGAGTTGATGAAAGTGGGAATAATAGGAATCAGGAGTTTAAAAAAGAGAGTAGTGATCAGCAAATTGACAGCATTATTGGTGAACGTCTGGCCGATCAGAGGAATTTAGAGACGCAGTTTTCTAAAATTCCAATGATCATCAAAAATAAGGAGCTACACTAGGCCAACGAGCATTTGCATAATGAAAACTTGGATCTGAACGGCAAAAATAATCAACTTATGATCGATTACAGAGCATTAGATTCTTAGCACCAAAGATTAAAAACAAAGCTGAAATAGTTAGAAATAATCTAGAAAATGAGATAGGAGAGATTTAAAGAAGAGGTAGATAGGTTGACTCCAGTTGTGGTGTAGTAGCCTGGGGAGTATCGGGCATTAAAAGAGGGAGTGGTAAGATGCGCAAATTTTATGAGATAAAAGGTGATGAATATTATGAATTACATTTTTGAGATGAGTGCAAAGGAATGCGAAAGCGAGAGAAAAAAGAAAATCAGCTCTTTTTTGGTGTTTAAGAGTTACTGGAGGGAGGTTCTGGAGAGGAAAAATTATGGGTTTGGAGCTGTGGTGGGTGGATATAGGGTGCTGAGAAAATTGGCGAAACTTGCCGATGAAAATTATTTGTCTTTGGGTGGAGATAAGAGTGAAGAGACTGTGTATCGGGATACAATGAATGAGTGGATATTGAATTCTTTGATTGAAATGAAGCATACGGCAGATGAAAAGAATGCTTAGAGCAAATTATTTAGATTGTTAGGACTGGAGTACAGGAGTCGATATCCGATAAAGGGTGAGAAATTTTAGGTTGATGACGATTTGAAAGGATACCTAGACGATTTAATATGTGAAGAGACCGACAAACTATTAAAACTCGGATGATTGAAAGTGCTAGTGATGTTTTACTGGGTATTCATCGATTTTTTGTAATTAAGATTTCTTAGTGACTCAGTCGATTTTTTTAATTTATGGTAATTTAAAAGAGAAATTCAATATCAAATAGTTTATAAGGAACGGGGAATGGACGATGATGCTCAAAAAAGAACAGTGTATGTTGGGAACTTGGTGGAGGATATAACAGCGCAGTCTTTATATGCATTTTTTTCTACATTTGGGGAGATTAAATCTGTTTAGATACCTCGTGACCACATAACTAATAATTTTCGTGGGTTTGCATTTGTAGAATTTGATGAAAGGGAGGACGCACTGGCGGCAATTGATAACTACGACAGAACAGAGTTCATGGGTCGCACTATAAAGGTTAGAAAGAGTCGTGCGGTCGACTTGAAACCGAATTACCATAAACCGGTCTGGGCAAACGATGATTGGTTACAAAATATTTAGAAGAAAAAAATTGAAAACGAGAAGCTAACTGCGGAAGAAGCCGAAAAAAATAGAAAATTAGGGTTGCCAATTTATAAAAATGTTGAGAAGTAAGAGGAGGAAAAGCCAATTGTGTACGTGGAGTAGAATTGAGATGGAGGATAACTAAGGATTTAGCAACATCGATGATAGTTATCGATTCGCATTTTGCTTGCTGAAAAGTTCCATTTTTGAAGGTCATAATTGCCATTTTAGCTAATTTGAAGAAATAAAAAAATATTTATTCATTTCTTACTATTAAAACGTGTACATTGGGATGTAGGGATGGCCAAATGTACTGTTTCCAAACACAACAATAGTTCATAGGGCGAAGATACTGCCTGAGAAGCATCAACGGTAATAAAACGACGGAGTAAACTGGCATTCTAAAAATATCGTGTTTTCGGGAAATCAATGGAATAAGAACCATACTAACAGCAATGGGAGAATAAGTCATCCCGTCCCAAAGTACTACAGCGGTGATTCTGGGGTTACAGTTTCCACGATAGTTAATAGTAGCGGGGTTAGCTGGAGTAATGTTAAATTTGTGGAGGGTAACTAAACTGCTAGAAATATGAATTATGTCAAAGATGGTAGTGCTGGTAGTTTGAAGAATAAGGATGGGGATTAACGGAGGAAAAAGAAATCTGAGGGAGGAGATGAGACCATTAATACAACTATTACGGCTGGGAATGGGAATGCTCCCGGGGAGTGCGGGTTGGGACTGGAGAACGGAGGGCATCGGGTGAATACGTCAGATGGTACGATAATGGAGGAAAAAGGGGAGAAGTACGATGGGACTTCCTATTCTGGGAGTGAGAGAAACGAAGTGACAAACAATAACAAAAATCGCGCAGATATTGATGGAAAGTTCGATAGTAAAAACAACTTTTGTCGAGTAGAAAGAAGGTTGGTGAGAGGATAGGAGAACTGTAATGTGGATTAAAAGAAATATTATACTTTTGCCTAAGAGATGGGAGCAGTAGAAAAAAGTGGTAAGACTCCTAGAGCTGCTTTGAGGGTGGCATCTGGTAAGAATGCCGATTCGTGGAGGAGACTAGGAGACGGAGAGGTTATCCATTTAAAAAGAGATCCTGATTGCGAAAATTATTAAATTTGGGATAGACTGAACGCTTTCAATAATTAGGGATACCGAACGAGTCATGATTTGCCCAAAACTCGCTGCCATAGAAGGATGGAGTCCACGATGCCGTACTTTGTGAAGAGGAAGTATCAAAATGTTGGTAAGGGTGTTGAGGAGTTATCGAATGATTTGCAGAGCAAGAATCAGTTCGTTCGACTGCAATCATAGATAAAATCGGGTCTGCAGTTCAAATTGCGATAGCTACAGGAGCGATTGAAGAATATGCATTATTTTTACGAGAGGAGGATAGAGGAGGAGAGGAAAATTGGCTGTGAGAAAAATGAGAGCATATTGGAGGTTATCGATGACATGCAGGAGTTGCATGATTTCAGGGTGGAAATGATGAAACTGAAGATTGTTGATATGATGGGGGTGGGTGTAGGGGAGCAAAAGGATTCAAAGTAAAAATAAAAGAGGATGAAGATTCAATAAGGGGATATCAGTTCGAATGATGTCGAAATCTCGAGGGAGAGGGCAATAGAGGAGATGGAAAGGGGTTTAGAAATGGCTGAGAGGCTGAAAAGATAAAACTAGAGATTGATAGTTAAAAAAACAGAAAATGAGAAGAGGATATCAAAAAAGTTGCAATACCTTTAAGGCCTCAAAACACGTTATGGGGAAGAGAAGGAGATATTATAAAAAGATGAGAGGCATGGGGCCAAGGAAGGAACAAGAAATCGATAAATGCTTAACTTTATTGAAAATCTATTGAAAGAAAGAACTAGGGGTGCGGTTTGAGCCCATCAAGTCGAGAGCCTATTTTTTTCAAAAATATTGATGCTTTTGCGACTACTTTTTTGAACTGAATAGGAAAATACAAAAATTGTTTGTGATGTATTTCATTTGAACATTAGAGGACTGCAATTCTTTTTTTAGTGAACACTGAATGAGGATTTTTCCTATTAATTTTTTTTAATGAGTTTTCTACCGACCGGTTTCCTGAAATTATTGTACACTTAGATGGTATTGGTGTAGTCTTATTTATGATAGATGATTACTTTTGACTTAGCTTTAGGTGAGTAGTCTTCTCTCTCTTTACCTTCTTTTGTCTTTTTATTTTTCCTTTTCTTTAGAAATGCTTTTGTGGAGATTGGTGGCAACGCTAGTGAATTTTTGTTTTCCTTCCTCAATACAATTTTCACGTTGTTATTGGTGTGAGGCGTTACTGGAAGAATTATCGGGGAGTCTATTTTCTGTTTTGGGCTTTCTTGGTTTTTACTTTTTTGATGAGGACGGATATTTTTGTCGTTAGGGATAGGATTTCTCTTTGAAGATGAGGTTCTTCGACTTTTTGTTAAAAGCGGATCTTTCGAGAGACCCATGATAGCGATGTCCATTTTCAGACTGTATTAACTTTTCGTTTATTTATTTTTGTCTTTAGATGATTTTTGAGGATTAGTCTTCTTCTGTCCTGCTATTTTTTGCTTGCGTAGACTAGTAATGGTTGAAAGAGGAGTCACCAGACATGATTTTCGACCCTTTTTGGCTCATACTATGATTTTGCTGGTGGAGGGTGCTATTCCTGGGTCTTTTGTGGAAATTAAGTTGGTAGTGAACATTGCTGTTGATTTGCTGATGTTGGTTGGGAATGTTGAATTTGATGTGGTTTTTGGACTATTTTTCCTGGTTCTTGTGGGACGGAAGACTGGAGTTGACTGAGAGGGTATACTCGAGGTTTTTGAGTTTTTTAGTGAGATTTTTGCGTTCGGAGTCGATGCTTTTCGTGTTCTGATCTATTCTATTGGAGAAGTTACCTCGAGTAGTTTTTGGTATTTGATTTGGCATTGCGACAGCTTACTTTAAAGTTCGTTATTCTTTTCCTAGAGTCCATCGAGGTAGATTTTAAGCTGTTGTTAGAGGCGAATATGTTTTCGTATTTAGGCCTATGACTTTTGGACTGCAGACTATAGATTTTGGTAGTCTGATATGTTGATTATGGGTTTGTGGAGTGTGAGGATAGGAGGCTACTCGATCGACGACTACGATTATGCCCGTTGGAAAAATTATTGCCACTTAGAGAATGTGGGACGTTGTTGACATTTTTGCATTGGTGCTTGTTGCATTGGCGCTTGTTGCATTGATGCTTGTTGCATTGATGCTTGTTGCATTGATGCTTGGTGTTAACGTGAGTTTTTCTGATTTTAGTTTTTGTTGGGTAGTTAAGTGGTGTTTTGGGGACTCTGAGCGTATTGGTTATGAGACTACAGTGAGGGTTTGGCGGAGAAAAAGTTGAAACTTTTGCTGTAGGTATTGAGCTGTTATTCAGTGTTTTCGAGCAAGTTCAGGGAGGAGTTGGGGATACTGTTTTGTTGGTAGACGAGTTGGGACTAAGAGTAGTCGAGATTTTCGCGGATAGCAGTGGTATAAATGTTGATGACTTGCTGCATTTGCTCGACTTTATTGAGTAGGGAAAAAATGAAATATTCCACGATTTTTACGATCGAGTACGGGTGCTCTTGGGAGCCATTGAGGGTTTTTTTTTGGGGGGGGTGGGGCACTTGCTGCGAGTTCTAGGCCTAGCTGCCTAGCAAGTAATCAGTGTAGAATTCCAGTTGCTTTTGGAGGGAGTTGAAAGTACCTTAATCTAGAATATGCTATGCCGAGTGTAGGACCTAAGATCAGATACATGTATTGCATACCTGAGCCAGGGTATTTTCGAGATATATGCAGAGGTGCAGTTATCTTTCGGACATCTTTGTGGGAAAGGGTTGTTAGGAATGAAGCTACATTCTATTTTTTAAAGTTTTTTTTGTATTTGTTTTCGATCGTCTTATTAGATTTGATTAATTAGTGGTGATTGAGGTGGTTTGATCGGTTTGTAAGTTGGATGATGGATAGAATTGCTTTTAGGATCGAAAATTCGTTATGAGGTTGTTTTTACTGTTTGTTATCCTGTTGGGAGCTGTTACAAATTATAAACGCGATTTATTACACGGTTAATAACTTATATCGGCAGACTATATGATAGAATGAAGAATAAAAATTAGTGGAATTATTCGTTTGGTAATTGTTGCCTCATTTTCGATAGCCGGGTAGGTCTTTGGGTCTGATAATTCGTGATTTGGTTTTCCTTTATTCCAGTTTTTCGAATTATTTGGACACTGACAGTTAGCTGTTGGCGTTTTTATGGTAGAAATCAAATCCGAGAGAAGAACGGATCATTTATTGCTAATTGTTGCCGTTCAGATTCAAGGATTTGGGGTTTCTAGACTGGGAGAGGATTTTTGGTATTGGAATGTTTTTATGATTGTACAAGTTGCGATGGGGCTGACGGATAGACGGGAAGACTTTCGAGTCGATGGGAATTGATGAGTAGAGACTGTTATAGTCGTTTGGGGCATCCGACTGTTTGAATTGCTAATTTTGCTACTTTTACTTTTAAATTTATTTGTGCTTGTTTCGGATTGGATACCAGATATTGCTGGCAGTGGGATTGGAGTTGCGCATGGGGTCCTAAGAGCTGACTTTTCCGCCTGTTTGGAATACGAGTGACTGGAGGTTTTGAGAAGAGTTAAGACTTGGGTTGTAAGAACGTTTCTAGTTTTGAGGTGCGAAGTTTGAGAGTGGAGAGGCTTAAAGGTGATAGGATTGATTCTGGGATGAACCCATGGTACGATTTTGGGTTCCAGCTTTCAAGAGATTTGTTTGCTGACTTTTGTTGGGTAGGTTAGAGGTGTAGTATATGTTTTTGTGTCGGATTTGTCGTGGCTAGAGTCGGTTTTATGGACTTTGATGGTATTGGTATTGGATGTTGAAAGGTGATATTTGCGAGGATGACACTGAGGTTATGATGCGGGAGTTGGGAGAGATGTTGGGACTAATTGGGAGTTTGACATGTTCGATAGAGTGGGTTTAAAGTGACTTCGCCTATGTCTTAGAACTTTATGTGCGAAAATTTGTAGTTTCGACTTCAGGTTACTAGGGCTATGACGCTAAGGGAAAACTGCTGTTTATAGAGCCATTCTTGGCCATTTATTAATCAATTGATTGGAGCTGTTTCATGAATCCATCGTTGGGTTTGGCTACGATTCTTTTTATTTTAACGAAATTGAGAGTTTTGTTTAATTTCCACTGATATTTGTTCATGAGATAGGCGATACAGACAGTAACGCTTCTAGAGACTCCAGCATAACAATGCACGTAGACATTGGTTATTTGGCGCTTTTGATCGATAAATTGGAAGCATTATTACAGATGCTGACGGAGGTGATAGTTATCTGTATCGTGAGCTTGTATTTTTAGATGGTAGGGAATTTGTTATTAGTTGTATTGGAGGTCGGTTTAGGTAGAGAGGAGGGTAAGTACCGCGCGTATCCCGTACTATTTGAGGATAGTTGGGTTTTGGGCGCCGTAGATGTTCCCGCAGTAAAGGGCACCTACGAATTTGGTTTAAGGAATGATGCAAGATATGTTTTAGACTTGGACTTTTGGAGTTGGAGATTGTCTGGGCGATAGACCTTAAGAGACTGACATTTTTGGATGCGGTAGTATCTTTCTGCGGAGGATGGTCGTTAGAGAGTTAATTGAGGGTTTAGGGTTATTTTTTTATTAATATAATGTTTTTCAATGGTAAGAACATAAAATGACGATGGTATTCTTATGTCACTGATTTCTTAACTCTGAAAAGCAATAGGGCAGATCAAAATTTGAACTAGACAGGGTGTTAGCCAATGATTTCTAGGGCTAGAGACTTGGATATTTTTTGATCCCTTTTGAGGCTTCGATTTTTGAAGACATTAAATAGTTTGCTGACAAGAGTCTAGTCTTTTCCTTTGAGGAACTGCAGAACGATAAGAAGCTATTTGAGACAGATGTTATTGTTTTTGGTGATGAGATCGAGACACTTATCGAGTTTGTCGAGCATTTTTCCTCTGGAATGGGTGACATACTAGGTGATGACATATTTGGAACTGACGATTCTATTGTAGCCGTAGAGAGAGATGGCTTACTAGTCTTAGATTTGTAGTATTTTGGCGATTTCGGGGTGTTTGATTTCGCGATCTTCGTAAAATTCGAGATAGTTGTTGATGGCCTGTTGGACATTGATGGCAGAGATGTTGCTGAAAAGTCTTTGTCGGTTGGTGAACTGGTCTTAGTTGAGGGGTTGGAATGTTTGCTAGAGCTTAAGCAGGGATTGCAGATGTTTTTACTAGTCTGTGAGGATGTTGGGGAGGTTGCGTGGGTTGTACTCGGATTGCTTTTTTGTCTACTCAAAGTCTTTGAGGGAAATCAGGTCCTCGAGTTTTGCTGCCTTTATAAGGGAAATCGGTTGTTCCAGGGTGTACAGGTCGGATTTTTTTACGTTTTAGAATATTTTTTATTTGTTTTTCCACTTTGTGTCCGGTATTTTATAGTAAGCGAGCGGTATGATGGCACCTTTACTGAGTTTTTTGAAATCTTAGTAGCAGACTTTGTCTTTATCAGGACTGACGATGCTGATCATTTACTTGACTTCTTCACGTGTGAAGGGCTATTTCAGATATTATAGAAAGAAGGCGATGTCATCTTAGGTAATTAGTTCGTCCTTATTGACATCGATGACTTTGAAGGCTTATTGTATTTCTTACTAAGACAGTTCGTAGTTGTGGTTGTAGTGGGTTGCTGATAAACTTTCTGGCTAGAATTTGATGTCGTAGCCGGTAATCGACTATTTCAGAGGGAAATGATCCGGAGTTATTACCGGGTCTGCATCGTAGTCATTGTGGCTGTAGTATTCATTGTTGTTTTATGGGTCGTGGTTGGTGTTGGAATGGTTTCGAGTGTTGTTTTAGTTGAGATCGAAGGATTTTTAGGAGTTTTGTGATGGGAAGTGTGGGGTATGGGATAGTGATGGATGATTTGTGGCGGAGTATGGACTTTATGGGGAAAACTCTGTGACTTCGGGTTTTTCGTTCTGTTCTTAAAATTCGTAATTTCTAAGATAAGCTATTAAAATAGTGTACTTGTACTTGGACTGATGAGGAGTGTTGTTGGATTGCGAAGGTTAAATTTCGGGTTTGTTGGGTGCGCATACTTTAATTTTATAGATATTGTAGTCGGGATTTTAGTTTTTGTGGTTGCTGTTGGTTGAGAGCCTTTTTCCATGTTCGACCTTATTTTTGATTTTGTTTTCGTTGATGTTTTGCTGACTGTATTGTAGGGTGATTTATTATTACTATATGTGACTGTTTTTATCGATGTTGGGGCTGTTGCCGAATTCTTTGGTGCGAGAGGACACTTGTTTGTTATTGCTTTGTTGGCTGGCGAAGAGGGGGGCAAATTTACTGGAAGATTGCTCTGATGAGACGGAGATGTTGTCGATATCACTGATTTCTGGGGGGATGAGACTGTCAATTTTGTCGTGTTTATCCTTCTACATTTTTTTCGCCTTAGGAATCAGAGGTGAAATTACTATGTCGTACTTTTTGGGTTTTCCTTGGAATTCTATATTACTTTATCAACTGATTAAACCCAACCCGTGACTTAAGAAATGAGAAGGATGGGTCAACTTATGTCAAGGTGCAAAATTGATTCACCTTTTTGAAAAAAACAATAATTTTCTAGGAAATTCTAGTTTTTTGAAAATATTTCCGTGCATTGAGCATCTAATAACAGGTTATTCATTTAAAACAGAGCAATATACAAAAAAATACAGTACATTTGCTCATTCATATTCGTTCATTAATCCTATTGATTAGTACTTACCGCATCTAATCCAGAAAGTATCTACTAGCCATATTGATGAGCACGTTCTACGCCAATTAGAGAAGCGAATAGGGTCATGAGGACGGGAAGCAGCCGAGCAAAATGAAGGAAGAAGATAACGCTTATCCGCAGCTTAGCAATTTAGACAAGAATAAGGACAGGTCGAATACAAACTGGAAAGAAAAAGAGTAACTGATGAAGCATGCCCAGGAAAATCCTGATATTTTCAAAAGGATTGTTCAAAATCAAATTCAGAACCAGATGGGAGAGTCTTTGTTCCTCCCTGATGACAAGGGGGAGGGATGGTGTACAAAATTGTGTGCCTGCACCAGGTTGGAATATTATCGGGAGTATTTTCAGGTCACCAACCAGGACGTCATCCGACGGGCGTTTCAGGGACTCAAATTTTGGGAAGGGAAGTTTTTCAGGAATCACCCACTGAGCACGGAGTCTCAGATCAGATCCGAGAGGAGAGACGACGTGAGTAACAATAACAATAACAGCTAACCGGAGGAGTTCGACTTGTAAGTTATGGATATTATATGGCAGTTACGGTCCTTTTTGGATCTATACGACAATAGTGTTTTGCTTGTCGGCGGTGCATAATATTTTGAGGTATCAGGGGATGTCGGAGTCCACCTTTGAGTTCGAATTTGAGAAGATCGGGGCTGCCTTTCTGTTTGTCTACATCGTGGGATTCGGGACTCCGATAGTCCTGACATTTATCATGAAATGTTTGGGGATAGACTGCCAGCACATTCAACTGATTTGCCTGTTTGGGTATGCGTCGGTGGTGTTTGTTCCGATGTTGTTGGTGTGTTCTTTGAACATATGCATGTTGCACTGGTTGTTATTGGGGTATGGAACTTTTTCTAAGGTGATGTGTGTGATCAGAAACATACAGAGCCTAGAGATACCGTCGAGCAGAAAGTTACTAGTGATGGGGTTAGTGATTGGTGAGGGTGTTGTCTGGTTTTTGGGGATGAAGTTTGGGTTTATAAATTGTGTGGAGGAGGCCACAGCTGGAAACTTGGAGAAGCATTTTGGAGTGCTGCATTTGAGGACTTTTCAGCATTTGGAGGGAGATTTCTGAGCGAAAGAATGACAGGAAGAACAAAGATTGCATTGAGAGTGATTAATTACGAATATATTTTTAACTATTTCAGTGCCCTTTATTTAGCAGTTCTGCTCTTCCTGGGGACTGGCTGATGAATAGATAAGTTTTAATGAAAGTAAGTATCAGGCGTCTTTTCAATCTTGTTTGTTTTTTTCTTACTTTGATCGACCTGTATCTTAACCTTATGCTTCCTTCGAGTTTTTTTCGTTTTGTTCCTTCATCGTCCCACGATTCTTATTTTGCGTTTCCTCGATAGTTTTTTTGGAGTAGTTCTGACGGTCGTTAATGGCGACATAGACGTAGACACCCATGACAAGATTGATCCACAGGACGATTGGCACGGCGGTGTAGATGGTCTTGCGAGATTCTGAGAGATAGGACATGCTCTGGCGAATGTAGTTCTGGAGGAGTATGGTTGCGAGTATGGGAACGACCATTATGAAGAAAGTCGCGAGGAGGAAGTGGAGAAAGACTGTTTTGGAGACGAAGGTGATGTTAAAACTATGATAGGAGTTAGAATTAGAAAGTACAATTTGAAAGGTTTAGTCTTTGGATCTTCGTAGTGCTTGTCGATTTGGTGGATCGCTCTTGTTTTTTGCCTTTTCGGTTCTTCTTAGGACTGGGAGAGGGACGGGGTATGTTGTGCTAAAGTCTTGCTCATTGTTTTTTCAGGATTTGAGTTTCGATTGTTGGTGTTGCTATATTTTTGTTAAAATTGTATGGTTTTATCTGTGAATCCGAGATGAGACGAATTGCTGGTATGAAAATATTTGGTGAGCTTTTACTAAAATGATGTAATTTATTTGAATCAGATTTAGATGGAAACGAACGGAGTTTAAGCTATGAGTTCAACCAACTCTCCTCAATTCTGCTGCTTAATGAGCATTTCAACGAAACAGATGAACTCTTCGACACCATCGATGGTTTAGAAATGAACCATTTGCTTTTTGACGGAGTCAATAAAGAACCCTTCCTAGATTCCGATCATTTCAATAATGTTTTCCGAGGTCCTTTTGAAGTTAAGTCCTTTTTCCTTGATTTTAAGGACAACTTTGGCATGTTCTTCGTAGAACAGCAGGATATTTTTATCGATAGTGAAGTATATTTTGACTTGGATCCATTCCCTCTGGTGTTTGTCTTTGGGAATTTTCGCTTTGAAAACTTTGTTTTGAAGTATTTTAAGGAATGGGACTGGTGTTCCTGTTCTTTGGAGTTAGTGCTCACAGTTGATGAAGCTTTCGAAGTTTTTCATGAGGGACTTCGATCCTTTACCGTCTTTACAGCCATAGGTGATGAACTCCACGTCAGATTAGCTGAGAAAAGAAGAAAAAACTTCGCTTGTTCTAGGAGCGCGCGGCATTGTTTTCCAGAATTTGATGAGACCCTGGATGGAATCTGCTTTGTTGTAGACTTCGAGAAACCTTTCTGCAAAATCCAGGATGAGTTGTTGTAGAGTTTTTCTGAGTTATATTTCTTGGTGTTAAAGGAGTTGATTCCAGGAGACGAGAAGTTTGTTTCCCCATTCGATGAACAGCTGGTCGGTGAGTTTGAATTTTTACACGAGGAGGATTTATTTTTCGAGAAGATCTGAGGAGGAGGATTGTATTTTTTAGTAAAGTTTGTGCTATTTTTAGCGTAATTATTATGCGGATTTGCTGAGGGTTGAAAGCTACTTTTTCCATTGGTAGGTGGGTTAGAGGTAGAGGTCGAGGGCTGTTTTGATGGAGGGGAGTAGGAGTTTTTCGATCCAGTGGAGGAAATTTTTGGTTTTTTGTACTTCCTGACTGTTCATTTGGGCGATTTCGAGTATGTTTTGGTGGGTAGTTTGATAGATGAAGTTTTCTTTGGGTTTTTTGTCAAGGCTGAGCTTGGTCATACCTTTGAAGTAGATTTTTTCGTAGAGATCGAGGTACTATTCGAAGTATCTGAGGATGTCTTTGTTGATGAAGGTTTTGGAGTAATTGATTTTTTAGTGGAAGTTGGTTTGGATGAGGGTGAGGATTCTATGACGGTAGGTTATCGAAGTCGTGCGGGACTTGTAGAAATGGGACAGTTTCCCCAGATTCAGGGATTTCCGCTCGGAAAAGGCGCTTTTGTACAGTTCCTATTAGTCGGGGATTTACCTGTCCAGCTTGGGGAGGCTCGGCTATGCTTACATTTTCTAATGGGTATTTGGGTTGTTGGGAAGTTCGATTTTTAAATGTGATCGATCGATTATTGGTTAGTTATTGGTTGATTATTGATTATGCAATTATTGATTATGCAGTTATTGATTATGCAATTATTGATTATGCAATTATGTAATCATTGATTGATTATTGGCTGATTATTGGCTGATTATTGGTTGATTATTGGCTGATTATTGATTGATTATTGGCTGATTATTGATTATGCAATTATGTAATCATTGGCTGATTATTGGC
>JAOWAT010039900.1:0-11739 GCA_028571025.1 Longipedia americana | reverse complement strand
CTGCAGTAGGGTCACCTTCCAAAACCTCATTCAAGTGTTCGACGTTAATTTTTCTAAACGATAGTTTTAGACTCAGGACATCCCAAGGAACAAATCAAGCGTTGCAAACTGTAAAGATGGTTCTTGTCAAGTAATTTTGAATGCATAATCAAAACTGGTTTTTCATCAAACATTTCAATTGTAATGGAAAATTTTCCTTTTTGTTTCCCTGTTATTCCTAGCAGATATCATTTTTTTAGGAATCTATGTATTTTCACATTGTCCGTCAACACCAATAGATCGTTGCAGAGGCTGTGTGATACGAGTTTATCCGAATGACTCTTTTACATTAGACTCATTCAATGAAAGCAAAATCACTCAAATTCTCTGCAACTATTTATTTCCGATAGCTCATTTATCACAATTGTAAAGTAATATTATGATTTCCAATAGTCATTGAAGCAAATAAATTCTCAAGAGGAAGAAAAAGGCATATGCAACAAGCCCAAATTCGTGCTATATCATCAACATTTACGCTAATGAAAATCCTCATAGACCCAAAAGTGGATACACCTAATCCTTAGTCCTGACTATGTAAAAAAACTATATTTTTTAGGAATCTGATTAGCGGATATTTACCAAGCTAATTTATTACCAAAATATTTTATATCATGTTTAAACAAGATTTCTTCAAATATGCCATTTAAAAACATTTTACTAGGCTATTCATCTTGATTTAACAAGGTCTTTTCATATTCTCAAGCTCTGCAGATTCTTACAATTACAAAAATCAGCAAGGCATTGATGTAGTGACTGCAAGAAGGAAAAACTCCCCCAAAAATAGACTCTTCTGCATCATAGTGAAATATTGCACAAAGGAGCATTGTCAGCTATTTTGTCTCATAATAAAGCTGCCATTCTTTTCTAAATTCAGTTGAGCAAAGCAGCTTTGTTTTGAGACAAGAAAAATGTTAATGCTCCCATTGTGCCTTGATTGAACTGCTAATATAAATTCATCTCAAGACAATATTCCCAAGGGAGGAATCAAAGTCCTTCTTTTTCCATATGGTCTACTTTTTTCACCTAAAATATTTCTTTAATTATAGAAGTAATTTGACATTAATTTGTCATGAATATGGTAAGGATATGTAAATTTTAATAATTGTAAATGTTGTAGAAATATTCAAAGATTAGGATAATGTTATCAAAATTCCCTCAAAACCTTATAGATCATGAATAAAAAATATTTAACGGTGGTCTACAATTTTCGACTTGAGTTTTGTTATTTACAATTAAGGGTGATGAGATTGCAATGTTTCTATTATAATTTCTCCGGTAGCCCCACTCTTTCAATATTGCCACAGATCATGAAGGCAGCATTGGTAGGCAGTAAAGATTGCAATTCTTTAGTTTTGAAAATTTTGGAAGTTGATTTCATTGATATTTTAATTCAACATTAATCCAAATTTTCTTGCTGCCTTTACAAAAAATTAGAAAAACATTTGGTATGACAAGCCCTACACTTTTATTTTAAAGAGACAAAGATAGATCCATTTTCAAAAGAGCTTTTTTGTAATCTACTTCTGTATTAAAGATTAATATTAGTCATGATTGATCGGGAAAGAAGTAATTTGATAATCACACCTAATGTTTTACTATTAGACAATTAATGGGATTGGCTGGATAAACACCGTTTAGGTCATATGTATTTAACAAGGCCTGGAACCTCAGTACTCTGCGCAGGAAAGACCCTTAAGGGTGTTATCAGCAGATTTCCTAATAATTGGCAAAGGGCCCTTTGCTAATTATCAGGTAATCTGCTGATAAACAAAAGCACAGGTATTCTTTTCAGAACTTCAGGGTAAAAGTTCCTTGGATTTTAAAACTTACGATTTTACAAAATTATGTTAACTCAGGTACATTCTAAACCCTTTAAAACATAACTAGCAGCATTTAAACTGTTATTCCTGAGAACAATGATAAGAAGGGGAACAAAAATTTATGTGAACTTAAGACCTGAGCACTTCCAACAACATTCATTGTTCTTAATATTCCCTTGGTAAGCATTTCAGCCAGTCTAGCAACCTGTAAACTGTATTTCTTGAGAACAATGACAAGAAGGAGAACAACAATTTATGTGAACCTGAGACCTGGACACTTCTAACCACTTTCATTGGTAATAATATTCCCTTGGAAAGTATGAAACCTGTTGCAAGAGCCAATTTCTGAAGGATTTTTAACATTTGACACCCCCATCCCCCACCCCGCCAGTGGTCCTGATACTCTGCTGCGCAGAGTAAAAAATATGGAACCAGATTTTAGAATATTCCATCATTTTATTTGTGTTTAGCTGAATATTTTTGTTTTTCTTATAGCAGATTTAATGAGAGGGCAATTTACCCTTTAAATTTACCGAATGACACCTCCGGAGAAGCAATTCCTGAAATAATATTATTTGAATCAATACTCTTTAGTCAAAGATATCTTGGGTCATAATAAAGTTTATCAGATTACTCAACTACGACTCAAATTGATTTCTAATACATTCATTCAGAAAGTGGACATTTGATTTTTTTAAATCATTTCAATCCAAAATGTTTCATGTGAGGAGTACATTATTTCAGTCCTCATTTAAATCAAATGCTCTTGGAGCATATTTTATACAAGCACGAAACCATTGTACAGACTGCTGTCTTTCATAATTTGAGTGAAAAAAGGATAGGATCACATACAGCACACAAAAATTTAAAATTTTTGAATATTTGAAAATTTTGAAGATTTTGTGGCATTTTTGTGATGGAAATGTTTCAATAAATGTTATGAAACCATATCATACATTTAACGATTTTAAGATATCAGATATTTTTGAGTGTTAATTTATGTCTGAATCCAAAATAATAGTACAAGATAATTACATCTCATACTTTAATTTTAAATCTGCATGAGTCAATTTAATTAATTTAATCTACAACAATGAATGTCCTATTGTCCACCCCTTATCATCAGTCATATGATAAAGGAGCTGTTGTTTTTCAACAAAGAAAGATGACCTAAGACCAATAGATTCAATGAGGTAGACCTCCTTTTGAATATCCCATTAAAATTCTAAGATGTTATTAATGTTTTACCATAACTTCTTAGGTCCTGTAGTTTCATATAAGATATGGACTATTTTGTATGTGTGACATATTCAGGAACGAGGGTGTGAAAGTTTGATTTAAGAAAAGATGTAACAATAATTTCATTCAAGAAATGATAATGGTTCTTATTCAATTGACTGGACTCATACACTGTTGTAAAAGACCTTATCAATATGTGACTAAAATACATGAAATCAGCCATATAGGAGTAAAATTTAAGTCCTCAGATCGCATCATTGGCCATAGATAAGGGTATGGTATATTATACCTTTCTTGCTCAAAATTTTGTGTACTTTTCGAAAATCACAACAGTGAAATTCAAAATTGGAAATTTTCCGGGAAAACGCAACACTCTCATTTGACAAAATTGAAATTTTGTCTATACCTCTTCCCTTTATGGCTCTCTATCGCAACATTTTGATTATGAAAGATATGATTTTTAAAAAAATTATTGCTTCAAAATTTTATTCTTTTTCAGAAAATATCAACAATGAAGTCAAAATTTCAATAAAATTGGCGAAAAATGGATTTTCTTGAAGGAAACCCTTCAAATTTTGCTTCATGGCTGGTTTTATGAAATCTTTCCACATATGTGCAAAACCTTGAAGGAATAGTTGACACTGAAAAAAATCTCTGCTATAGTTTTCCATCAGTTTTCCATTTTGAATGCCATTCCAATATTTTGGTAACACTTTCAATTAAATAAGTTTCAGGATTCAATTTTATGAATATTTCACACAATAAATAAATGTACCATGTTGTTTTTGAAGTTGTATAAAATGTAAATAGATAGAATCATCTCGAATTTTGACATGTTGATGTCTTCATAAATAAAATCAAAAAGCAAACAACAGTCTGGCTGAAATGACTCATCCTATGACGTCACAGAGTTTATTTTTCAGATCTAAAGTTACTTTTTGGTCGATTTTACGATCATTCAGAAAATGATAAATTATCACTTGATATCCAAGTTGAAACCCATAAATGGAAGAAATGGGATATTCTTGGGAAAATGAATTGCTTTTAGATGAGGATATTTGCATTTCATTCCTTGCTTCAATGATCCACTTTTTGATAAACAACAAATTTTAATAATATTTTAGTGGAGAAAGTATTTTTTCATTCATTTTCACAATTTCTTGATGGAAGAAATATTTTTGGTTACAAACAAGTTTTTTTTCCTGTAGATTTTTCGTATTCATATATTCTTCTTTGATTTTGACATCTAAATTATATAGCTATGTAACGTATTATACTGAATTGATGACAAAAATTTCTACAAGAAAATTTCTGTGGAAATATTTTCAATTTATTTCTTTTTTCAAAACTAATTTAGATTCCTGTTGAGAACAGCTCACAAATTTCTAAATGCATTTTATTATCTTTTAAATTGAAATTATGAAACCACGATTTTCTTAGACTTTTTCTCAGATCCTGTTATCATGAAAGCATCATTTATCCATCCCGTGAATTTGGCCAAATCTACCCAATAATGCTTATAAATTGCCTCAACTTTTTCCAATTTAAATGGGATAGATTAAAAATGAGCACACAAAAGCCAAGACATTTAAAGTTGTCATTTGATGAATTGAAGATAATGTTCTTTATGACAGAATTTGACTTATTGTGATTGAGCGTAAAGTAAGAGATGAGAAAATGGAAAATGAAACACACCTATTCTGAAGAGTCTAAGACTTATTTGGCATAATACAAGTTTAGGTTATCTGAAACTCTTTTTAGTTACAAAAGATGGAAATAAAAATAGTCTTATCAATAAGAAGCATTCCTGTGGATTTTAAGTAAGAGATAATATTCACAAAATTGAGGATATCTCATCTAGATTTTTCATATTACTTCATAAAAATGAGAATTTTGTGTTTGTTTCATGAATGGCGCACTTTTGGGGCACTTTCTGAGTCTTAAGTTTTGCACAGGGCTTCAATATATAGTATAGAATTGAGTGAACAACTGCTTAAATTTTGAAAAGTTTCTTAAAGACTTAAAATTCGCTGGGACGCCTCATATATGTAAATAATTTGACGTTTGGTTTCGAGTGATATGTTTTTGTTTATATTCAATCATACTCCAAATTTTGAAATTGAAATGCCTCAAAACAATTGTGAAAATATATTTCATTGAAAGATGCTTATTCATGTTCATTTTTCAATTTTTTGTCTGCTTCTAAACAATGCAATTTCAAAGAAGTAATGAATTTTAATAGAACAGTCAGTAATTTAGTGTAAGTTTCATTTTGTGCAGTTGTTTTGGATGCAACAATAATAAGTCATCTCAAATCTACAATGAGTCTTGGATTCTTTTTTGAAAGAAAGCACAGTGGCATGAATAAAAGGTGGCAGTAGTGAACTTAGAAAGATATGTTTATTTATTCGTACTCTTGAAAATTTTATGGTGTGTGGTAATTTTTCTACCAATTTTGTGAGAGAGGGGTTCAAAAGTTGAGTCGCTCCAACAAATCTGTTAAAATGTAGCACTCTAGAAACTCAAGTATTTTTCCAATTTCCTTTTCAATGAACTTCAAAATCTTTAAAGGGTTTCAAAATGATACCATATTAATTTTTCAGGTAGATTGTTATTGTATTTTTGAGATTCTAAAATTGAAACATTTTGTAGTGTTGGAATTTGCAAATGGATGCAGAAATATTGCTGACTTGTTCAGACAACTCTTGATGCACAAAAGTAGATTCTAATTTATGTCCTTTTTATGCTGACATAAATGCTAATCTTCGAAATGGATTCAGAGAAAGCAAAATTTATTTTATGATTGCTTATAAATTAGTAGAATTATTGCTGCCCAATAAATTTGAAGTTTTATCAATAATGTTATTGATAATTTTTTTTCTAGTAATTTTTGCTCAAAAAAATAATAAGCCTCCTTTGATTTTATCTTTTTTACATGATAACCTAAACATGTACAGTGTCGTTCATAATAAATTACACGGAATGTAAGGGAGCAAAATTGAAAATTTTACTTCTATAAAACATCACCAAAATTTACTCACTTTCATTTTAGACCTAGGGCTAGCCCCCGAAACAAAGTGTTGGTCAATTTGGCCAATTTACTTTTTTCATATTATTCTCCCTATAAATCTTTAATTACAGAATCTCATTACTCCTATATAATAATACCTTGAAATGAAGGATTCACCAGAGGAAGTTATTATGTATTTGTTCGAAATGTGACGGAAAAATAAATGAGTATTTTATGTAATTTATAGCAACTTTTCAATGATTATGTTAATGAACTTCCAATATGATAAATTTTACTTCCTAGCTTTCATAGATTTAAAAAACTCCAAGAAAAAAACTAACTTATAAGGCCTAAACTGGTGATTCAAAAATAGGTGCGTTCAAAACGTGACTCATTAAAATCAGGTTTTCACAAAACATATCAATGAGAATAACCTCCAAAATTCTTGTTTACATTTTGATTGCAGTTTTATGGGGAGAATAATATGGAAAAACAAGCACGAAATCCGTGCATAACCTGTGGGTGCTTTGCAAAGATCTGATTGTTTGAAATCCTAAAAAATTGAAAAGGAGGAAAAACTTTAAAAATATAAAATCATCCGAGGAAAAATGAAATGATGGCGGCTATGCCGCCAAAGATGACCATCCATCATGGGATGATGACTGCTCTATTGCACTGAGTGGCAAATGTCCTCTACAGAATGATGAATGCTCTATCCCAACTAAGTGGCGAACAGCCTTCACGGAATGATGAATGCTCCATCTCACTGAGCGGCAAACATCCATCCGTTATGGGATGATGACGCATGCTCAATTGCAAAAGGGTTCCCCCTCCCAAGAAGAAGAAAAATCGTTATTCCTTGACCTGCGTTGACCCGCAGGTAAAAATCATTCATTTTATTAGTTTATTTCAACTTGCACATACTGGACAGGTATCATGTGGGACAAGAATAAAATTTATCATCGATTAGTTCTTCCTGGTGACCCTACTGATGGAAACGAACTCTACCAAAAGTAATGTTGCAATCATTTTGATCTTACTATCAATGTAGAGGTTCTCGCATATTTTTAGACCTGCAATCCTGAATTTTAGAATTTTCAGTAAAAAAAGCTTCAACATTTACATTTTATTATAGAAATTTTAAACAGAAATTTTGTAGAATAATAATTGTGATAATTTAAAAGCAGGATTTACGAAATATATTCAAAATTATGATTCAGTTTTGACTTTTCAATTTAGAGAAAATCCTGAAAAAAATCAAAAATTATCAGGTCTTTAAATGTACAGACTCCTTGGGACTCAAAACCACCATGGAATCAAAACTGAAATTGGTCAAACTCAAACGCACTTTCCTCCAGATCTACTTTTCCAACGAGGAGGACAAATTCGGCGACGATCGGGCGATTGATTTCAAGTACATGCCCGATTTGGCCATCGAGAATGCCAGGAACGTGTCCATTAATCTGAAGGGCGAGCACGGACAGTTCGTGATGGTCCAACTGTTCTTTGCTGCCAAGTGGATACTCATCAGTGAAGTCACCTTTGTGTCAGGTAGGCAACAGAGAAGATAGGCTTGTCAGATTAAAGATGCAGGCTTTTTTTGACAAAAAGTACAAAAAGCAATTCAGATTTTTTCGCAAAAACTCAATTCAAAAACCCGAAAACTCAAGAATACGAAATTTTTAGAAACTCTCAGTTTCTAAGATGCGAAATAAAGTCAAAGTTTTGAAAAATGTTGGCACTTTTTAGTGTGTTTTCGGTGTTTTTGGATGAAATTAATGTTAAAAATCAAAGAAATTATCAATAAAATGGCATTTTAGTGGAATTTTTCGCTAATTTCGTTTAGATTCCTTAATTTTTTGACAATGTTATCAAAAATTTTTTCAAAAACTCAACTTTTTCATAAAACACAATTCAATTTTTTCAAAAACTCAATTTGAAAATCGAAAAACTCAATTCAAAAACTGAAAAACTCAAAAATACAAAATTTTTAGATATAGGTTCTTTCTAAAAACAGTTAATAAAAAAGCCTGAAGATTCTTATATTTACGCACTTTTCACTTTTCTATGACTTTTTCAAGTCAAAAATGAAGTCTAGCTCATATGTAAGAGGAACCTCTAAAAGTAAGTAAAACACTTTTCAAAAAATTTTTCCTTGCCAAAAAAGTTCAGATTTTTTGCATTTACAGTTTCCAGGATACAGTTGGAGTTTTTTCATTTTTATTTACACCCTAATTTTATACAACTCACAAATTCTAGGAAAATCTGCACAGCACAAGAATACACCAAAATAGTGCAAAATGGCTAACTATGCTAGAAAGAAATGTTGTATTCCATATGCACTTCATCCTAAAACTCATTCAGCTCTATTATATAAGTAACTGGCAAATTGCAAACAATAGGAATTATTTAAATATGATAATTAAGATATATCAAAGGATTTCTTAGACAAGTGCAAAATCATGTTTCAGGTAAAAACTTTGCATTCTTCTTGAGGTTTGGTAGGCTGAAAATGAAAAAATATTTTTTGTTTCCAATTCAGGTTTCTTGGGGCTAATTATTTACTACATGAAAAGACTTTCTTGGATCCATGTCAAATTTCATCATTATTGTGTTCCCTGAGGACCTCTGTTTAACCAAATTTGGAAAAAATTTGAAAATTAAACTGACCAGTTTTTTCATCACATTACAAAATCATTTGTAAATTTCATATAGGGTACAAATGTGTTCACAAATGTAGGACCTCCTCAAAATTGCATTTTCCAAATCCCTAAAACCTTATCAAAATTTTCCAAAAATGTTTTTAGTTTTCTAAAAAATTGTTCGCACTTAGATTTTTGTTAGATTAATAAATTCTGAAATTTTCATCCAAAAATATTAACCCATATCGGAGGCGTCCCAGTGGATTTTAAGTCTGAGAGAAAATTCGCAAATTTGAGAAAATCGCATTTCAGTTTTTCATTTTACTTCATAAATCACGAAAATTCGGACTTTGTTTCTTACATGGCACACTTTTGGGGCACTTTCTATGTCTGAAATTTTCCATAGCACTTCGGAATATGTCATAGAATGGAATGAGCTACCCCTTAAATTTTGGAAAAATTACGTCTCAGACTTAAAATCCGCTGGGACGCCTCATCTGGGAAATTGAAGGTCAAAAATTGGGATTTTTGGAACGCCCTATTCAAATCTTTTCACCAAATTCATTTTTCACATGGAAAAGTCTGGTGAATGATCATACGACATCTTTAAAATTCAAAAATTTTTCCATTGGTGTTCACCCTAGTTTTGTGGAGTATTCTAAGTTTTGGCAAAAAAGATTGTCAAAAAAGTATGCAATGGCACAGAGGGAGTAGACATAACCAACAAGGCATTAAAACTGAAGCTTGTGAGGTACAGCACTCTTGTAAAAATGGGCCTTAGCTCTTGCAAATATTTGCAAGAGCATTGATTACCCAAATTTTTGCATTTGCTATTGCAAAGTCCAGTACACAATGCAAATTTTGCATTTGTCCAATTGCTTTGTCATTGCAAACTTTAATTTGCTTTAACTAAGCTCATACAATCTTATTTTCCATTATCTTTTGCAAAATGATTTTGCAATAACTTTTGCAAATTTTTCACAACACATAGTGTAATCATTTACTACATAAGGGCAGCCAATGTTATATAAAGTAAATTTGTTGTTTTTTACATGTTTGCATACTATATATATTTCCCTTTCTTCATTTTGTCCGACAAAGATGATTAGGGATGTGCAGTTATTTTTTTTTGATAATGTTGCATTATGAACAATCATTTTCCATTATGATTTTCCATTTTTATATCAATGTATATGCACATCCCTAACAAGAAGAAAGTTGAGAGTCTCGTAGTTTTAACCTGTTAATTCCCTCTTTTACAAGGTGTTTCATTGCAATATATCAATAAAACAAATCATTGTTATTTTCCCTTATTAACCAGCTACACACCCACAGAGCTTTCCTTGAGAGTTTTCTAGTAAACAAACTCGGGCAGTGCCTGTGCCTGCAGGGGCTAAATTGGCCAAATCATAGTCAGTAGCTGTAATAGTTAAGTAAAATTTCTAACTTTTTTGACACAAAGTGTCCGGTGATGGGACTTTAATATGATTGTCTACACTACCTAAAAGTTACTTCATAGAAGTTTGGTCACCGGACACTTTGTGTCAAAAAAGTTGGAAATTTTACTTTATTTAGACCTTTATATGACTCTGCTAGGCCGAAATGACAGACTTGGCATAATAGGCAGGCTTGGTGATGGCAACAAATAGGCCATAGGAAAACTATGTGCGCCAACAAATAATTTTGGTCGCTATTGGAATTACGGGAAAGTCATAATAGAAAAGGACTATCTCAAAAACTTTCAGCATTCTATGGGTTAAGAGTGAGGATTTCATTCAATAGTTATTACAGTATTTCAATTGAACACCCTATGTGAAAAGGAGCAGGAAAAAAATCTGCATGTGCGTTTCTTAAAAATGGAGGAAAATATAATTAGAAATAATTTGATTTCAAATTTGATTTTAACTTCTATGAAAATGCGGAGCCTAATGGAACTTTTTCATGTCTGAAATTAAAAATTGAAATATTTCTTTGCTCAGATTCGCAATTTTTGCAAAATACTCAGAAATTTTTTGAGAAACTCAGCTCCTGAAAAATGCCTATGTGCTAAAATTCGTAAAAATAACAAAAAATTTTCAAAAACTCAGCTCCAAAACCGCAAAAACTCAAAGGTTTGAAAATTGGTCCTTTTGGCAGTTTCTATAAAGTTGGCAAAAAAAACCTGCAATACATAGATTACTACACTAGTGTAGTAATCTTTGGAAAATAAGGCAATCTTGAAGTTGCCTTTTGTATTTCAAATTCAACATAATGAAATATTCCAAAAACCAACATTCCATAGGCAGAACATCTATCCCTTTCTATGCACTAATATCTGAATGAAAAATGTGCAAGGAGATGGATTTTAAGAAAAGTCATCCAACCAATATTCATATTTCAGTTTTGAATATGAATCCAAAAAATTGTCATTCATAGGCAGAACATCCATCCCCTTCTATGCACTAATATCAGAATGAATAAATGTGCAAGGAGATGGATTAGAAAAGCCATCCAACCAATATTGATATTTCAATTTTGAATATGTACCCAAAAATGATCATTCATAGGCAGAACATCTATCCCATTCTATGCATTAATATTAGAATCAATAAATGTACAAGGAGATGGATGAAAAAAGCCATCCAACCAATATTCATATTTCAGTTTTTAATATGAACCCCATAATGATCATTCATAGGCAGAACATCCATCCCATTCTATGCATTAATATTAGAATGAATAAATGTGCAAGGAGATGGATGAGAAAAGCCATCCAACCAATATTCATATTTTAGTTTTGAATATGAACTCAAAAATGATCATTCATATGCAAAACATCTATCCCTTTCTTTGCACTAATATCTAAATGAAAAATGTGCAAGGAGATGGATTTTAAGAAAAGCCATCCAACCAATATTCATATTTCAGTTTTGAATATGAACCCCATAATGATCATTCATAGGCAGAACATCCATCCCATTCTATGCATTAATATTAGAATGAATAAATG
>JAOWAT010039789.1:0-11743 GCA_028571025.1 Longipedia americana | reverse complement strand
TTGTCACTATAGTGACAAACAATTTTGTTTGTCACTGTTGTGACAAAAATTTTTGTTTGTCAAAATAGACCTTACCAAAATGCAATCGTACTCAGCACTATGTTCATTCACAAAAATTAGACTCATTATAAAACATAAGTTTATAGGACGCTTTAGTTTCCAACCAATTACAGTTTTGGCAAAAGTTAAAATTTTGAAATTGTTACTTCATCCCGTTGAACTTGGCCAAGGGCATCAGGAAAACAAATGTTGCATTAAACCTAAATTACTGCATAGTGGAAAAGAGATAATTGACTTCTTGTCGTTTGTGCGTGGTAGATTAGTTTTAGATATACTTGAAAATCATTTGCTTCCAAAATGACAAAATAATGAATAATTTCCAAATTCCTCTGTCGTACCTCAAATATGGTTTCAAATAATTTTATGGAAATTCTTTAAAATTTTAGCAAGCAAAAGTTAATACTTTATAACAGGATGTAAGATCCTAATCAATAATGGATGAACATCTGCTATAACACAAGTTCAAGATAGGTTTTCGCAAAAAAGTAAAATGTATTCCCCTAAGGATAAAAGTTCAGGTTATTTTTGACATGGCATTTATTCATGAATATTGCCGTGGAGGAAGTTTTAATAATTATAATTTTTTGAATTTCTAACCAAACCAAATTCTTCCTCTGGTTTGAAACAAAAATTCAAAATGTTTTGGCACTCGCCATCATTTCCTGTACAGAGTTGCCGCAACGGACTTTGGAAATTATCGGCAAATTTATGAATTTTGAAGCCCTCACTAGTTAATTGTAGTCTGAATTAATCTTTCACAAGAAAAAAGAATTTTTCAATTATCTCTTTTCTCCTATGCAAAAATTGAGAGTTGAGATAGTATTTTCAGTGAAATTACTATCTACCTGAATACAAATGCAATTTTCTGAAAATTACGTCCAAATTTCAATTGTCACAGTCCGTTGCGGCACCTAAATTATGCTTTTTATAAGGAATACCTAACTGACGTTCTGCCTATAGATGAGCATTTTTGTGGTGCAAATTCAAAATCATAAGACAAAATTGTAGCTTAATATGTTGGGTTGATTATTTCATTCAGTTCCTAGCACATTCAAAATGACATTACAAATGTGCATAGAACTGGATGAAACAATCCAAACAAACCAATTTATCCATATTTTTTCATACGATTTTGAATTTACACCCCAAAAATGCCCTCTATACGAGGAAAGCGAAGCACTTTTGGACTCCCAATTTTTGGATTCTAATTTTTCCAGATTTTGTTCAAATGACAAAACCATCAGTCAAAACCCTTTTTGATTTACAACTGACTGAAGGTTCCATGGGTTTTGCCATAAGGAATAATAAAGTGAGGGAGGTGTCCCAACGGACTTTTGAAAATAATCAAAATTTTTAATTTTTTAAGCTTATAATTTTCAACATGATCTAAATCTAATCTTTCATATACAAAAAGAATTATTCATTCCCATGAAGCGTAATAATAAATTCTTATGAGACAATTTCCCATGTTTTTCAATTCCGCGAGTTTTAGAACAAAAAAAGTCGCGGAATTGATTTTATGCAGTACAATTCCGCGAGTTTCAGAAAATCAATTCCGTTACTTTTTATGTTGTTTGAATTTTGGCGCTTCTCCCTTTTCTCTCATGACGTCATACAACCAAACACAACACAAAAATATAAACACGGGAATTAGAGTGTAGTCAAATTGGCGTAATAAAATAATCCAAGAAACCATTGAATTAAACCAATGGTTTGTTCAAAACAATTTAGAGACAAGGGCCTGCTTTCCTTTAAAATCAATTACCATTCATTACGTAAAAATTCAAGCGGATTGGAGTGAATTTGAATTTTCTGGAGTGTCCTGTTTTTAAAAAAGAAATTTTTAACAAGAACGTCATTTTAAGATTATCAAGTACAAACAGACCCTTTTCATGGTTTTGCATAAACCATTGGTTTAGTCCAATTGTTCTTTGGATGGTTTATTACCACCTGCATAGCGAACTTCTGGAAGACAAATTAATTTGGGAGGACCGTTGCGTTGACTAAAGCTACAAAAATATTTCTTTGAAAGGGATTTTCAAGGAAAAACTTCGGAACAACAAAGTAATACAGATTTGCTTTCTTTTATCTGTTTCTAAAAATTGTTGTAAGAAGTTGATTTTTAAAATTCCTTCAAAAACTCAATTTTCGTGGATTGTTCACCACATTCAGAGTTAATCCAATATTTCGAAATGGATCATTTTGCTGAGGAGGATACTGATAGAAAAAAGCAAATTGAAGAAACTCAGAAGCTGTATAGAACGTGGGAAACATTCCAACCTTGATTTGAGACAAGATAAGGTGTTTAATAATATCCACAATTTATTCAATCTGTTTGACATTATACAGTAAAGGTGACAATTTGACATAAAACATGTTGAATCATTGACCTCTTTCTAGTTCATGGGAATGTCATTCCCATGACCTAGAAATACCGGAATTGAAAATTCCGAACTCAAAAAATGAAAATTTGCCTCACTTTTCAACTTCAGCAATTAAAATTGGCAGTCTGTGCACGGTTTTGTGCTTGTTGTAAGTAGCCATCAAAATTTGCGTGTCAATAAAATATAAAGAAAATGGTTTACAAATGTGAATTTCTAATTAAGAAAAGTTGTCCTCAAAATTAACAAAGTATTTAAGACGCGTTTTTGGTACATATTTCATGACGGCCCGATAATTAATTTATCGGCGATGCTTTTCAGGCTTGAAAATTATCGCCGATAAGATAGAAACAAAAATTTATCGTCGATAATGTTTCCTCCGAGCCCAAAATTCCTCTCCCTATTCCAGGATGATTTATTACATTGGGACAATATTTATCCTAAACTGGATCCGCATGTAATTGTAAAAACACTAACACAATTTGAAAAACAAATTAATAATCCATTTAATAGTGAACAATGGATTTTCACATCTTCAGAAGAATTCAAAACAGAAGATTCGCATTATAATTACCCTGACATAGTTCCTTTGTCACCGAAAAAGAAAAAGATAAAGATTCTACGTAAAGATATGGAAACATTCTTGTTATGTTTCATTTTCGTCATGAGTTTACTTGTATTGCATTTGTTTTCTGTAAACGAGAAATAAATTATTTCTGTTGAATAATAAAAAACTTG
Source organism: Longipedia americana (assembly GCA_028571025.1). NCBI lineage: Eukaryota > Metazoa > Arthropoda > Copepoda > Polyarthra > Longipediidae > Longipedia > Longipedia americana. The sequence continues at coordinate 8,564 of JAOWAT010039789.1, read as the reverse complement.
TGCTTAATTGTTGATATTTAACAGAGCTTTTATCATAAACTGTAGGAATTTGTACAAAAGTGTAAATCTCAAAAATCTCGAAGAAGCCTATAAAAAAGTCGAAGGTTCTCCGATTTCAAAGGACGTCCCAGATTATCTTGCATATTCCAAAAGATCAACCTGTAGTCAAATATTTTTTTCATTTTTTGCAAATTTGAAATGAATCAGTTCCTTTTAATTTATGAAGTAAATTGGCCCAAAAAGCACATTTTATTTCATAAATTAAAAGGAAGTGAGTGATTCATTTCATATTTGCAAAAAATGAAAAAATATTTGACTACAGATTGATCTTTTGGTATATGCAAGATAATCTGGGACGTCCTTTGAAATCGGAGATGGTCGAATTTTCATTGTGTAGTGTTTATTTATAGCCTTACTTGTAGCTGAATCAAAATAGAAATTTTTTCAAAAATATTTAAGTAGAAGTTATTTTTAGTGTCAATTACATCATTTAGGACAATTTAACTTGTAATTTAAAACAAAATTGAAATTTGAGGGTATCATATGGCCACTTTACCCCTTTGCATATGGCCACTCTACCCCCATGGATCTAATGATAAGTTTTTGAGACTACTAGGAATTATCTCAAAAGTTTTAGATTCATCTTAGCATCTACAATTTATACTCTGCCAAGCCAGATTTTTAAAACTCCATCTTGTGTCCTAGCTCTACACCAAACTTTCCAATGTAAGAAAATGTTGAAAATCAGGACACTTTTTGAATTTCATTTTTTGAGAAACGAGGATGCGTTAAAAATATTAAGTTACACACTATTGTAGACCTAAATAATACTACAAAAGATCAATCCAAGAAAAAATTTCAAAACAACGCTCAAATGTCCAGAAATTAAAGATATAACAGATTTTTCACAATGTTGCCACTCCACCCTGAGGTGGCCACTCCACCCCACTATACGGTATTACAGACATTTGAACGTAATTTTTACCTTCCTGGAAATTCAAATTAATGACGGTTCCCATAATTTTCATTTCACATATTTATATTAACTCTAATAAGTTCAAGATCGTGCTCAATCCGCAAGTCCATTTTTAACAGTCTTTTATCCTTTGATAAATTTTTGAAAAAGTTTTGAAACACAGTCCTTTAGTTCTTGTGTAATGATTTTTTAACTGCTGGGTATCCATCATTTCATTTCAGTACAGGCTTTTTTTACTTGCAGGCTTTATTTTCCAAAAAACAAGCATGAAAGCGGTGCATAACCTGAGTGTGATTTTTAAAAAATCTGATTGTTTGAATTCCTAAAAAATGAAAAGCAGGACAAGCTTTACAAATATAAGATCATCCAAGAAAAAATGAAAAAATGGCGGCTACGCCGCCAGACATGACCTGACAACATTTCACAATCCATCACGGGATGATGAGCGCTCTATTGCAGGTAAAAAGAGTGTAACGCCAAACTCAAAAGATATGAAAATCTTCCCGTGTTAATCATGAAGAAAAAGCCTCTTCACAGAGCATATAACAGAGATTTCAAGAACTCTTAATTTCTTTAGCTGTCATCATAAACTATGAACAATTACGGTGAGGTAATCAAATAAATCTATTTAATTTTCACATCTTGTTGTAAGTGATACTCGTAAAGATGGTTAATGAGTGTTATGAAACAATAATATTTGGGTGGGATTTTTATGCCATGGTGGTCCAAACAATTTAAGATTTCTTCTTTTCGCTTTGACGTGTGGTCAAAATTAATTTCTCATTCATGCTTTGACCCTATTAGGCCCAGGTCAGGCTGAAATCAGCCTGCTCTACACTTTTTGGAATTTTTCAGAAAATTGTGGAAATATATTTTTTCAAAATCACTTCTATGTCCCTTACAAATTCTGCTGAATTTTTTTTTATTCCTTTCCCAAGTCATTTGGTAGGTAGAGTGGGTGCAAAGTGTCACATACTGATTCTATTCTTTTACAAAAATGTTATCAAAAGGGGACAATGCTTTTGAGGTCCAAGGAAGGATCCAATTATCAAAGTTCATAACAAAGCAATTCAGCCTGCCCTGGGCCTTTACATACTTTCAGGGATGAGCTAAAGCAAATCTCGGTTGTAAATTTTCTCTAATTACAAAATGTTCAAGAATGGTGGTTATCCTTCTGAACCAATATAATTTTGAAGGAGTACAGGCTTTTTTGACAAAAATTTTCCAAAAACTGAGGAAGAATTTTCCCAAAACTGAAGAAAAATCGCAATACTCAGAAATACGGAATTATTAGGCGTTTTTGACACAAAATTGAAGAAAAACTGATGTTTTTTTTGCAAAATTTTCCAGAGAAATGCAAAATTTTCGAAAACTTGAGAAAATTTTAGCAAAAACTGAGAAATGTTTTCCAAAACTGAGCTCCAAAAACGTAAAAATTGCGATTTACGAAATTTCTAAGCATTTAATGAGTCTAGAAACGTGTCAAAAATAAAGCCTGGAGTATCATCACCTAACAATCAAAAATCACTTGAATCATTTAAGTTAGATGCAAATTGAATATGATCAGGTTAAGTAATAATTTTCGTGAGGAGATTGTGTTGCCATTTTGCATGATGATTAAGATGAATCATTCAGGAGGTCAACCATTCATGAACCCAATATTATTAAAACTCACCTTATTTGCTTTGTGAAATAAACTCCCTTCTCACTCTATATAATTAAGTTTTGAATATGAATTGGGAATTAAAAGATGATGAGCTGATCAGTATAACTAAGGCAGCCCGGGCATTTTTGCCAAAAGTTTTGAAAAGCTCAGCTAAATTTCGGTCAAAATATATGTAATTTCCCAAAACCTCAAAAATCCTTGCAAAGTGCTCCTGAAAATAGCTTATAAAGTAAATTTTTAAAATTTTACCGATGTTTATCAAAAATTCCACTTTAAATTGGCGAATTCCGAAAGTTTAATAACTTGCCCATTTAGACATTTTCTCTAAAGTTGGCAAAGTAGCCTTTACTCACGGACCATTTTGCTCTGTTGTATTCAGCATTAAATCAAATCTAAGATATGGGTTCAGGCATTTTAATTCACGCCTTGTAGAACGGTAAAATGTTCTACAAATTTTGTAAATCCTGGATTTGACATTATAAAATCTCAGTTTTGAAAAAAATCTTTCAGTTTTGTTCTCAGTTTTGAGGAATTTTCTTAGTTTTGCTAATATTTTGGAAAATGTTAGGAAATTCTTTGACATTTTCATTAGGGTGGGTCATGGTGTCACCAATTAGGTCGGGACGTGGATCAAATTAAAGATCTTTTTACGCTGGTTTCAAAAATGCCCTTACTTTTTTCATTTAAGGCCTCCTTCTGGTGGCTACTTGCCTTTTAAGTTTTGTTTATTTTCACACTTTCCCGGATTTTTCTGTTTGCAATTTTGACAAACATTGTTATGAACTTCCTCTGCATTGTTACATAAAATAAATTATGTGAAATTATTTGAACATTCATGTAGTAAAATGTAAGGGCTGGTAGCCACCCTTTCTGGGCATTTTTTTGAGAAAAGTAAGGGTATTTTTGAAATCAGTGGGACATGAAGAATTTTTTAATTCACGTATGAGGACCATTCCCAATGATTTATTTTTGGATGACCCACCCTATTTTCATCAAAATTTGGTCAAAAGTCACTTTTTAACTGATAAATCCCCCAAAACTCTCCATAAACACCAATTTTAGTGAAATTCCAGCATTTTTGGTAGTTCTTTGCTCAAAATATGTTTTGATAAAATTCTACAGATTTTGTAATTCCTGGTTTTAGTAATTTTCCTCAGTTTTGACAAAATTCCTGGATCTCAGTTTTGATGTTTTCCGTGAGAGAAAAAGCCTGGGCTTATTACCAATGATCCTGTTTTGGAAATATTATTTTGTTAATCTCCATATTATTTTTAGGACCTTTCTATGATATGAGAATAATGTAGAATTGAGACTGTAAAATTTTCCTGATAAATCAATTAAGATAAGTGCAACACCTATTTTAATTTACACATCATGCAATAAAACTGACACACAAATTACAATAGGGCTTGACTAGTTCTTTGTGTTTGGGTAATAAGCTTTTGGTAGACCATTATCACATAATTCATAAGTGGTATTTTAATATTTCATATGAAATTAAAAACATTTTGTATGCATTGTACACTCTGCCAGATCATATAATTGAAATCAGTAGCTGGCTAGCACTATTTCAAAATAACAAAATTTTATTACAATTTGTATACATATTGCAATTGCATGTAATTTTATACAAATCTATCACCATTAGAATCTTTCTGCCAATCCTTCAGACCTCTGAAATGCAAAATGACCTATTCATAAATTTTCAAAGATGAAATTTAGATGAAATTCTTGAAGTCAGTGAACATTACCTATCAGTAAAAACGCTACATTTTAGGGGGTGATTTATTGACTGTTTTGAAGGGTGAGTAATCAAATTTTGCGCTGGTATACATCGAATTTTTTTATAAGCATATGGTAATTTTCCAGAAGACTATTTGTTTTTTTTTCAATTCTATATCATAAGCAATTAAGCATATTTACGTAATAAAATTTGGAAAATAAGAAGCCTTTATGCGTATAAAGTGTATGCTTATAAGAAGGACAGAGAGTAATTGATCCCCGGTCCCAGTAGAGTTAAAAAGAACCAACATAGAATTTTTGGATGTGAGGATTCAAGGTCAGTTTTGTTTACCTTTGTGCACGCCTCAAATCAGCCTTCCCCCTCCAAGTGTCAGATATTCAAAATATCAAATTGGAAAAAAATTTTAATCAACGAAAGAACTATCCTGATTTCAAATTTAACACATTTCATTTAACAAGGACAGATCCCGTCCTGGCCCAGGTAGCGTCAAAAAGACGTGAAAATGAGGGGACATGTTTTAGAGTCCTTAGACATGTCTCCAAGAAAGTAAAAATTATGAACAGTTTCCACAAAGTACTAAAGATCATAAAGTTTTGAGGAAGTAAGAAGAATACAGTGGTCTCTGAATTTAACGACACTCAAGTTAATGACATTTAATGTTCAGCTCAGAAAAGGTTACATTTACTAAATAAACCTATTAAAATAACAAAAACCTCACGGTCTAACAACATTTTGCATGCCTTCCAAATGTGTCATTAAATTAAGAGACCCCTGAATTTAGTTTTATTATGCTAAATTCTGAGACTGGGGATAAAAAGGGGTCCAAATTTAAAAAAAAACATTCCTGAAAATTAAAAAAATAATGAAAATGTTAAAAGGCATTTTTGGTGAATCTTTTAGGAAGTTTAGTTGAGCTATGAAGAAAATAGAAACATATTTAGTTTCATTGTAGTAACTTTTAGAGCCTAAAATGCCAAAATTCTGAAAATTCTGAAATTTAAAAATATATTGAAAATGTCATATGGAATCTTTGGTGAATGTTATCGGACAGTTCATTAAGTTTTGAACAAATTAGAAGGATTTACAAATTTAATGTAAGAAGAAGATCTAGAGGAGATGATGCGCCGATTTTTAGTTGAGAAAAAGAAGGAGAAGATGAAGGAGAAAAACACACTTTAAGGCCAGGCGTTACCTGGCAAAAACTTGTCTTAACAACATGTTAAATCCAACTAATTGGTTTAAAACAAAGCGAGTCTTGACACGCATGAAAATGAATAGAAGATTGATTTGATGGCATCAATCTTGGACTCATCTGATAGGTCACTCAGTCATATGTCAAAAAAGGTTATTAGAATATTTCACGCACGAGGAAAAAAGAATGAGTGTTTCAAGGAGCAGTTATATATGCTTTTCATAACTGCTTATCTCACACCCCTGTTGTGGAAATGACACCCTAAATAGCAATTTTAGGCCAAAAATGCACAATTCTTGGAATTTTTTTTGAGTTTCAGGAAAATTATACTGAGTGTCACGAAAATTTTGGCAAAAAGCATGAGTTATCTGCCTTTTATATTTACTTTTGACACTCTAATTTTGAAAGACAGTTTCCTATCATTTCACATACTAATTCTATGCTTTAGTATAAGATATGTAATCTCCAAAGAGTTTCAAGAGTGTAAAATATAGAAATTCGTGAATTTCACTACAGCAAATTTTTGGAGATTATACAAATGATGATTAAATCTTGATACCTGACTCTATATATAAGTCATTACAATATTACAATAAAAAATGTTGTGTCAAAAAATGATTTTTTTATTTGTAATGACTATGATTTTAGCCAAGAAGTTCATTATCAAGTGCTAATTGACTATTGAGATTGGTAACATATCCTGAAGAACAGCCACAGGACCATAATTAACATCACCATATTTTTGAATGACTACTTCAGTTTTGATCAAAGACTTCTAATTCAATTGAGTTTTGATCAAAGACTTGATGTAACAAAAGTAGGAGTCTTTGGGTTTATTCTTGATTACTGAATTCATAACATACCTTTGAAATGATACTCAATTTCGGTCCTTTACATTCAATTGATACAAAACATACCTTTGCATGAGCTGATTTTCATCGGGGGGGGGGGGAGGGGGGAGTTGATATGTACAGCCATCAGAAAGAATCTTTTTAATCGTTAGACAATTTTAGAATAGAAAAATTAGAACATGCAATGTCAGTTGGAACAAAGAGGAACAGAACATAGAAGGTAGATTAGAGATCAAATGGTAAGGTGATGGGCCATAAGTTATTAGTAGGGGGTGGATCAAAAAATAGAATTGCCCAAAACTAAGCAGGGACCATTGTAAATTCAGAATTATGCCCTAAAAATCATTGCTAATTTAACATTTTTTCATTTTATCAAGTTTTCAGGTCGCTCTTGAACTACAAAATTTACTTCAGTGCCATGTGACAAATTTGACACTATAAAGTACAATTATTGCACCCATTGAAGTAAACTTTAGATACCCAGAGCGACCTGAATATTTGATAAAATGAAAAAATATTTTCTGTGTGTTTGTTTCTGTGATAAAATGCAACTTTTAAAATGGTCCCCTCTTCCCCCAAAGACATTTTTAACTTTCACTACATAAGTTAGTCTGGAGCCTATTATTAGTACGCTTGTTATCAAAGGTATGATGCTCACTTACGAGTGGGTCTGAAGATCTCATATCATTTCAATAGGTTGTTCCCCTTTGCACCTTCAGATTTCACTTTACCCCAACTTACTTTAGTTAACACATATATTTTGTAATTTTCTTGATTATCAATGAATTGTCAGACCTATTTCTTGCAAAGAATATTTTAATTGAGACAGTTTTTGTACAATGTGCAACTAAAAGAGTTTGAAAACTAAGAAAATCTTGTAACACAAAAATTGTAATTTGACATTGTAATTAGATGCTGTACTTTGCAAAAATAATATGGCAAAATTGCAAAGAGGGGATGGTTAGACCTTCCCATGGTTTATATGCCCGTGTTGTGATACCAACAAAGAAATCCATTTTGTCATTTTATTTTGATGAATTGATTCAGGCCAACATAAATGAAAGAACATTTCAAAAGAACTGTAGAGGAAGACAGAAGTTATAGAAGACATTATTTAAGATAAAGGATGCCAAAATAAATTATGTCCCCAAAAATGTTCAAGTCAACATATTTTGATGACATATTTTTGGGAATTGTATTAAACCTTTGTGAATATAGTGAAAAATTACATTAAAAGTACAAATTCATTTTACTAATTTGGCATCTTTTTTAAGAGAACAATATTGACTAATGATGTGACACAAATTATGTAAATGACCCCTGGGTTATATTCCAAATTGTCTCACAATATCATTATAATAGATACTTGGCTTTACCTATTTTATCAAAAAATAAATTCAATCTCTACTTTATAGCAGGAAAGAAAAAGATTCCAAATTTTTGTACGTATACCGTGGAATGGGGGCAAAGTGGATAAAATTTAAGTAAAATGGAATCCATGGGATTAAATTGAACTAGATTTTGTCAAGTATGACTAAATATGCCTTATCAAGAACAGAGGGGTTTCATACACACAGGTTGATTAGGATAAATTCGTTTAGAGCTGGTGTCTGTCCAAAACAAGAAAAAATGGCATAGATTTTGAAAAAATTTCTAGTCCCTTGGATGTTTTTGAACTTGATCATACTCAAGACTTCATTTTTACGAGCGGTTACGGAGTACCGCGAGTCTACAAATGTGTATTTTGTTTTGTCTCATGACTTTGGTCATTTGGTTCTATGCTTATCCTGTGTTGAATGGAATAAAAGCCATTTCATCTCATTCATTCTTAGTTAGACAGAATCATTCTGAATGAAGTGGAATGGAATAGAATGCTTTTTCAAATCATTAATGGTAGGCTATTTATCAGTCAACAGGCTTTTTCTCACGCAACAAGCTTTTTGTAAAAAAGGCTTTTTTCGCGCAGCAGGTTTTTTCACGCAACAGGGATTTTTTGCATAACAGGCTTTATTTATGTGTGTGAGATTTAGTGTATCATTAGGCTGTTTCATAAAAAATTTTTTTGCCCTAAAAATCCTTGCTTGGAGCTTATTTTATAGATTTTGATGCACAGATTCCAAATCTGCAATTATTTT
>JAOWAT010039678.1:0-11745 GCA_028571025.1 Longipedia americana | reverse complement strand
CTTATCGTAACTACTCTAATCTAGTGAATCTTGCGATTGCAGAATGCTAATGTATGAATTTTTGAGTTCCTTGAGAGTATTGCATGAAAACTACATCTTGCACAGAGATCTGAAACCTTCTAACATCATGTTGAAGCGGAAGAAACGTTCTCCATACCTAAATGTCAAAATTGTCGATTACGGGATGGCAAAGGAGGATAATTTTGAGGGAGGGCTATGGACTAACCAAGTGGGGTCGCTCTATTACAGAGCACCAGAACTGCTATTAGGGTCTAGGAAGTACACTTATTCTATTGATATTTGGGCGTCAGGATGCATTTTCTATTAGCTTCTCTTTAAGAAAACTTTGTTTCGAAGTGCCAGTAACAATTAGTTGGATCAAGCGAGTGAAATATTTAAGGTACTGGGACATCCTGATTAGCATAAACAGTCGAAAATTTACGATTTGTACGTAAAGAATTTCGATTGTGAAAAAATATCAAAGGATTAATAGTCCTGGTAGCCGAAACTGAAGGATTTTCCGTAATAAATTGATGAATAAGCTATCGATTTATTAAAAAAAATGTTGAAATTGGAACCTTCTTAAAGAGTTAGTGTGAGTTAGGCCTTGAAACATTAATATTTTAGGAAAATAAGCGTGAATTTCTGATTTTTATATTTAATAATATGCGATTTAAATTTCGAATAAACGTAAGAAGTAAAAATCAGCATTAACTTAAGAAGTTGTCAATAATGCTCCGAATTTCTTGGACACTGTTCTCATGCTCTTAGCTGAAATTCTTTTAATCATTAATATCTCCAAATAATGCTTGCCCACTATACTATTTGAGTCTGTTCTCGTAGGCTTTGACGTACTGTGAATTGTACTCTGGATGGAACTGAAAGGAGAGGAATCGTTTATTGTTTGACATCATCGATTAGATTTGACAACTATCAGAGGATGCCATGATTTTGAAGTTTTCAGGTATTTAGACAACATAGTCCGAATGATACTAACTAAGCGCAAAATTCGTTTTTTTCATGTTTCTGAAACATTCCACATCAGATGCAAAGTTATCGTTAAAAATAACCTCTTAAACTCCACCAATCCATCTTTTCTTTTAAACTTTTCCTCCCAACATCTTGGCAATTACTTGATGACCAAAGCATATTCCGAGAACCTTCATGCTTTCGCTGGCTTCAGAAGCAACCCTCAGGTTTTACATAAATTGATTGACATGTTCATTGCCGTCATTAACTGAAAGAGACGACCCTGTGAGGACAACAATGTCGTACTCCTAAAGTTAAGTGGCACTGGGGACTTATCCTTTCAAAATTTTGTAAGATTTCCACTCCTAGTTATTGAACCAGATTCCCATGATAAGCCCCTCCAAATGAACTTTAGGATGGAACGGATCTGTTTTCAGGGCTGACGATGAAAAATTTATGATCGCAGCTTTTTTTTACTTTTTTTCCAGCGAAATATTAAAGATGGATTCTATTTTTTCCAGACTTGAAGCCGTCAATAAGTTATCTTCTAAAAAATTCATTCTGAAAATTTCGTCAGTTGCTTCCGTTTTGAACTGTTTCAGGTATTTTAGTGATTCGACCTCCATCAAAAAGTAAACTTTTCCTTGTGAAAGATAGGCTGACTTGTTTTTGACAAGACTTGATAAATAGTCGCACCAGGGTTCGTAAAGAGGACTTGTACTCAATCTTTCGCCGGCATACTCCTTGTCGACAGAAATCTATTCTGGAGTTTTGTGATGGAAATCGGGAGGGACAACATTGGGATAGCTAAATACAATGAAAGCAGCCAGTGACATAATTCCACTGTGAGAGGCGGAAGGAAACACATCTATAGGATGATTTAAGAGTAGAACTATGTCTGCAAAGACTATAGCAAGATCAGTAGATGTTATTCTCATTTATTATCTGTTTATTTTTATATTGAGAAGAAGGGTGGTACCATTTAATAGAGTTTTGATCATCAAGTAGGATTTATGTTGTTTCTTATTTGAGAGTAATCAGCAATTTTTTTCTCGAAAAAGTGACCTTTTAGTGGATATCAGACATTTTTTAAAGCTTTTCCGGCGAATAAAACTATTTTACACACACAACTGATCTTCCGTTCTCGAGAATAATTATTATGCAGTTATTTCAGTTGCTAATAAAACGCAATAACATCTTATTATAAAGAGTCGTTTGAGATTATAAAATGAGAAAGATCACCATTTCAATAAAAAATTTCTTTCACCTTCCCGATCAACTTCAGTTCATTGACAATAATTCTCTGACCCACAACTATATACTAAGGCGAGTATTTGAAGCGTAGACGAATAAGGGTTCCCTTCTTGTCACTAAACTTGATCTCTTCCTTCTCTTTTTTCTTCTTTATTTTGTTCTATTTTTCAATAATTGTCTATAGCTCCGATGAACCCTTCTACATGACAGTTTTTTCGAGTTTTTCCTTCTTTCCCGCCGAATTTGGTTATTAACCGAACTATGAAGAACTAGACAGGTCAACGGACTGCTTCGGTTTGTATAGAGAAGGTTTACTTTGAGAAGTAGACATACTAGAATTTCCAGAATTTCTATTTTGGAGGTTCAATCTTTTCTTGGTTGTATCAATGGATTTAGATTTTTTGTTTGAAAGTTTGGGGAGCTATTTTTCCTACTCTTTTCCATTATCAAATGGCACAATAGAACAGATTTGCCTAGTTGTGAGAGTGTTTACAACTGGCTGATATTTTGAGGTGATTGTCACCTCTTCTTTGCCGTACGGCATGAGTTAAGCAAGAAATTAGTAGGCTGCCTTGGGATTACTTTTTGATTAGATCAGGACCATCCCTCGACGAATTGCATTTGGCTATTTTTATAACCAATCTTTAGCATAGTTAAGAGGTCTGATTGCAATTGTGCATATTTGCCCGCACTTAGCAAGCTTTACCGGTACTCTCATGCATTAGATGGAGACAATTTCTATAGCTCTGAAAGTTCCTTTCTGATCAGGACCCAAATGCAGAATTTGTGCGGCCTTGATATTCCCCTTGATGACAGTTCCCGCCAAAATAATTCTACCGTCAACGATATATTTGTCTGAGATGAGGAACTAAGAGTGCATGTCTTAGTTGTTTCTAAGCTAGCTAGTAGAAGGAAGCAGGTTGAAAAAGTTAGTGAGGAGGTCCATGTTCGATCCTGTCACGTTTGAGACTAAGAAAATCGGGATTACGTCTTCAGTGGAGGTTATTCTCGAAAATAACACTGCATGCTACATTTCTTTGACAATGCATGGGGTTTTGTCCGGATATAGAGATTTCAGAGCCTTCTTTGTTTGGTAAATAACTTCCATTTACTCCTATTTATCAACCAAGTCCATATGCGTGATCACAACTATGAGTGGTAAGTTGAATATTTTCCCAAGCTCTAAATTGGCTACATTATGCGACTATGTATCAAATTTACTTTTTCCCGATAACACCCAAAGCCCGTATTAAGGAAAGAAGGAACACAAACTGGAAACCAGTTGTTTTTGAGCCTTTTTGTGTCCACCGACGTCAATAAAAGAAAGTAGTTTGTTGGCATTATCTAGCCAAGTTTCTGAAGACATTAGAGATTTGTGATTGTACAACTTTCCTTATGAATCGAATCCGATAACGTGGTGACTTTTGGTCATTGTGGTCCCTGACATCAGTTAATGTCTATGGGTAACCACCATTGTCCTGCAGTGTCCCTTACCGTCGTCCTTTTATCCTGTTTTCAGAACACCTAATAGGGTACTTTTTCCTGATCCTACCTCTCCGAATAACAACAACCTTATCTACAACTTAACTCCTTGTCTAAAGATTTTCCTGACTATTAGTTCAACGATCAGTCCTTTTATTCCTTGACTGACTCGAAGAACTGTGACATCGGAGTGAATTTTGTTGGCCAGTTTGCATATGGTTTTTAAACTCTAGAACATATCATGACGGGAAAGTCCCATTGGTCTTCCCTTGTCTTCAACACCTATCCTGTAGTAGGCCTAACCATGACCTTATTTAATCCTGTATTTCATTTGTGTTGCTAGATGTTATAGTCTGTCTTCTGTTGGGTTGATCAGCTTCAGTTTGTATTCAATATTACCTGAGTTAAGTAAGTTTCGTACCTTAGTCATCTTCTTATTAAAAAGGAGTAATGACTCTCTTTTGGTTATTTTATTGTTATTTGTAGATTTTGTCGACAAATTATTCGAAAGGTTATTACACTTACTCATCGGTGAACACATTGGGCTGGGTTTTGATGATTAATGGAATTGTTAGTTAGCTTTTGACTGGGGGTTTAACTTCTTCAACCTGGGTTTCCTTTTTCTTTTTTCCTCGCCTTCTTTTAGGATGGGGGTTATTTTGTTTTTTATCTTTTGTTTATTTTTCGTTTTGGAATTCTTTGGGGACCTATTATTTTTTTTATTCATGAGAATTCTATTGAAGAAGTTATACCGATGTTGGGGTGTTGCTGAACTCATCAGAGATAGTGGTGCTCAAGTTCTATGTTATGATATGAGTTTATTGTTTGGTTTTTTCCTGCTTTGGGTCTTTGACTTTTGCTGACTCCTGTTTTTGATGTTTGTGATCGTTCTCTTGTTGCTTATCTTCGTATTTCACATTTTTCTTTTTCGGTTTGGGTTAATCGGGTTCGAAAAGATCCATGTCAATAGTTTCTATGCTTACTTTATTTTTTTGATCTACCTTTAAATTATTTAATAACACCCGTGACAATTTTACAAGTATTAAAATTATACAAGAAATAAGATTAGTCGGATTTCTTATTCTTTTATCAAATGCTGATTTCTTCCAGAATTCTTAGGAAGCAATTTTTAGAAAATGTTCTTATACGTCCCTGTATTTAAAATATTGCCATTCACTCCAATTTTACCACCTTACTCTTTTCAAATTTGGAAACTATTTCGTCATTCTTAATATAACATGTCTCTTCAAAACATTGACCCTATTGTTCGCTATGAAAGCGAAGGTTTGTTTGAGTGTCCCATCTGCCTCTTTAGTCTAGTCAAACCCATAACCCTTACATGCGGCCACAAGTACGAAAATACTTACAGATAGTTTCTGCGAACCATGCATAAAATCCAATAATTTTAAATACGTCAAAAACGTCTGTCCTCTTTGTAGAGTAAAGATCCCCATTCGAATAAACGCATACACTGTCAATTGCATCCTTGATAAAATTTTAATAGCTAGATTTGGGCATCAGACAGTATATTACGGTTTAATACGTAGGATTACCAGGAGAGACTTGTCGCTGCTAGAAAAGTATCTTACAAGAATGTGGTGAGGTTTTTGGATGAGCTTAAGAAGTGGTTGAAGGACAAATTGCCCTGGGTAATAATTGTTTGTCTACTCTACCATTTATTGAAAGTTAAAATCAATGCATTCACATTTTCCATGAGAGATTACAAGTAGAAAGCGTTGGGGATTGCGGAATCTATTAAAGGATAGGATTCCTTGGACTTCAAATTTTTGCTTTTCTCCCAATTCATGAGAGTCCTGTTTTCTAATATTGTTATTCCTTGACCGGACAGGTCTGATATGCATATCAAATATTTTTTGTCTTTTGAATTACTCAGGCAATAGATAACTCAATACATATCAATGATGCTGGAATAAACCTGCTTTTTACTCTATTTTGTTTTGTTATCCTATTTAGAGTTGATTAAAGCCTGGGTCATTTCATTGGACATTAGTTCCTGCATTTTGGTGAGATAAATTTTGAAAACGGGGTCATTTTTAGCAGAGTAGAACTCTATGGCCTAAATCAACGATAAAATTACTTTTTCCAGCAATTATAGCAGACATTTAACATTCTAACTGGTCATTTGACTGTCAATAAGCGACTCATAAACAATGATTCCATCTTTGATTTCCTCGATATTGACTTGCTGACTTTCCTGTTTGAAAAACTAAACCTATTCTTCAGATTAATCGGATGAAGACTAGCTTTCAACTGGTATACTATTGGCAGACTTTATGGAGCTACCGGATTTGATGTTATTCCTGATGAGTTCTACGATAGAATTAACGAGTGAATCGTATTAGTCTGATGCAAGTTAAAGAGCATAGTTTCTTGATTTTCTTCGAATTTCGATCATTATTCTGTTGGGGTAGTTTTTATTTTTACTCATTGCTACCACTTGTTTCAGGGGGATGAGGTCTGCAGTTAGGAAACTAGTCGAGAAAGAATTTTCCTACAGAAGGACTATTTACTGTTCACTAACCACCGCAAATCCAGCCAACATCTTTCTATCTCTCAGAAGTCTTATTGGGAAACATTTCACAAAGTTCCAAGAAAATAATCTATCCAGATCGAAAAACTATCTTTACGAGTAAGGAACTTCTTTATTACTACTGGGATTCTTCAGTCTCTTTTAATCGCCTACAAATGGTGGAATCATGTTTAGGATATCCGCCAACGTTATCTTTGCACTCCAGGCTTATGCCAGGGATGAGAAATAGTTTCGGAAGGGAAGTAAATTCAGAGTTTGTATGTTCTGGAGTATATCTTATACTGTACTTAACTCATGAAATATACTCTTGGTGGAGTTGCTGGGTATTACTTGTCAATGGTTATGCAGAATTATATTTTGGAGTTTATGATACCATTGGTTGTCTTTTTCATAAAAGCACTGAAAAGCTCAATCTACTATAAAGAAAAGAACTACATAGAATTTGAGTTGCCTTTGCTCAATCATATTCATTCTTAGCTCAATGGGATTCTATTTCTTAATATTCCTGAGCGTGTTTATTTCTGACTTAAGGAGAGTATTTACATTTACTAACACGTTTCACTTGATATTGTTAGGCAAAGATTGTTTGGAGTTTCTATTCCAGGGTTAGATTGCCCGAGTTTCTTTGAGGATGCATTTCCCTTAAATATGTATGTGAACTTACGCAAAAATTGTCTTTGTTTTGAAATTATAAAAATTAGTTTACTAATCTGAGATAGGATTCTAATAAAGCATTGATTATATATTGAGTAGACCTAAATGCAAGTGCAAAATGGAAAAGCTTGACTGAAACTTAAGCTGAGAAAAATGAAAAGGATTTCAAAGAGAACATAATTTTACATATTTTGTTTCTGCTAATTAAATTAATAATAACGCTGAAGCACACCATTAAAATCCCCTAAACAAATGCTGAAGCAGCATCAGTTTAACATTCGCGGAAACCGATCTGTCTCTCCGATTTCAGAAGATTAAAACGCAGTAAGGAGAAGGAGTAAAACTTCCCACAGTGTTTTACAAGCTCGGAATTACCCTCTAGCTTACGACTAGTAGATAATGATCAAGAAAAAACAAGAAATTGTCAGAAACCACAATCTTAGGTCGAGCAACAATGTTGTTGAAATTGAGGATAGTGTTACTGATTCGATCAAAAGTTTTAAGAGGAGGATGAATCAAGCCCTGATCAAAGAAGGGAATGCGAATTTGTTACCAATGATCAGCAGGTATGATTCCCCACCTCCCAAACAGATCAAAGTTAGAATGCCTAAAACATTGAAACAGGAAAGAAAAAAACTGTTTGCAAGATATTATTTTCAAGAAAAACCCAGAACATTCAAACTTGGGCTACCATCATCTCCAAACAAAACCCAGCGAGCGTCTTGAATATTTTTATTGGAACTATGAAATGAAGGCAGCGTGTATAAATAATTAGGTTTTATTTTTGAATTTATCACTGTAAAATTGTCAAAATGTAACATGGAATATAAAGAGCATAGTTTTGCATTTTTTTCAATTTCCGAAACTGTCGTTACTTCGGAGTATGAAACTAGATTTCTTCTTCAAAAACCTAGGGAAGGAGTCTCTATTTTCTCTTTAGTTGATGTTGGAATTTTATTGACTCAGCATTGAGTTGTCTTTTGATAATTGGACGAATGGGATAGGGTCATTCCCAATTTAAATGCTTTTACCGAGGAAGTTGCAAAAGTCAAGACTTTTATTGCCCTAAAATACGCTTTCTTTGCGGGTTGGATTAGGAAACTACATGCTCTGAATCATTTCGGCGAATTTAGGTGGGAGTTCGGGCTGTATGTCATCTCCCATATTGATACTACTTCTTCTTGTGATTATAGGAACTCTGCCAAGGAAGGATTGGGATTATTCATTTGGTTTCGGCTCCTATTTTCGAGGAAAAAATGGTAAATTGCTATCCAGAAGCTTAGAGAATGTTAAGCTTTCGTTGAATGAAGAGATCTTTCTGATCATTTTTTTATTTCCTTGAACTGTATCCTTATTAGTTGAAGGAAGTTGTGCAAATGTGCATTTTTCTTAGTTTTTTTCTTTTTTTGTAATCTTTTTAGTTTTGATAGTTTTCCTCTGGGGTTTTTCTTATGGAATGTATTATCTAAAGGAGCCAGTGCTCATTTTCAGGTCATTGTTATTCCGCAAATGGCCGCTATTTTACAAATTGATACTATTACTTCTCAAACTGCGACTGTTGATAGACTGCTTTTTGACCATTTGTCGACGCTTGTTAGTAAGCACCTTCCGCCTTCTTACTTTAGTCTGACTCCTTGAGCTGCTTTCATCTTATTCATGCTACTCCTCGATTACATTGAACTTATTCTGGATTTTCGTTTTATTTTAGGTTTTCCTCGGACTAGGAACGGACTATATTTCTTCCGACTACTTCTAATCATCCGAAGAGCATTTCTTCTTTGTTTTCTTTCTCTTGCAATTCCTATTAAATTTCATAATATCCTCAACGATGGCTTACTTCTACTAGCTATTAACTTCGGGATCTTGATCTTCCTCAGTTTCGCATTTTTCACTGTGAGCAAGTTCGATAAGCCTGTCTCTGATTTTAATAGCAAGTTTGGTAAGCTATTATAGGTGTTTCACCTCTAACCTCGATGTTTTTTTTCCTTCGGCGACTGCTAGGATTTTACTCAGTACATTGCTGTCAAACTATTTTCTTAAAACATGTTTTCTACGGATTTAGACAATGTAGTTGTTAATTTTTCGTACTCCTCTTCTCAGAGTGGAATAGAAATAGTTTTTGACATTGTTATCGGTTCTTCCTGGCAAATACTTGGCGATCTCGGCCCACTTATTCCCGTATTTCTGTTGCAGTTCTAACAGCCGATCGATTTCTTTTCTACTCCACTCATGTGTATGTTTGATATCAGGATCCAGCTGATTGTGCCATCTACGAGAATATTATGATATCATACCTTTATCTGCACTGTTTTCCGGTTCTTCTAGATCCAGGTGCTTTATCCCTGATGACTTTGGCTATTTGATTCCATTTAAGTTTGTGTGCTGGGTTTTTACTCTCGTTCTATTTCTGCATACGGATTATCATGTCGTCTTCCTTATATTAGGGTTGTAAGCTTACCTCCTGCTGCCAGGGTCTTCTTTATCCCATCTATTTTTAATTTGTGTTATACATGCAATGTATGCTAAAAACTCACTTTCCTAAATTCAATACAAAACAGTTAACTCTGATAAAGATTCGTAAATCATAAATTAATAATGGAATTTCTCTCAAATTGGTTGCCCTTTCAATGTTTTTATATTTTTATATTCATGGGAATGAATATTGTTTTGCCTTATTATATTTGCACCTCTTGTTGTATTCGCTTCCTCTCCCCGTTTTTGTCAGATGCAATATAGATTTTAATTTTGTTTTGGGGGTGAACGAATATCACATCGACTATGATTTGGAAAAATCACATGTAAATAATTCTTTGATCTTTGCAAGCATCAAATATAAGATGGGGAATGAACTTGAGAAATAGTACAATATCAAAACCAAACCCATGAAACTAGTCGGAACATACTCATTCCTTAGATTTATCGATCATCCATAATAAACCTCCAAGTCTCTCATCATAATGAAGCCATCTCATAAGGTTGGGCTGATCAAGGATTCCTCTGTCATATTACCTGTATTAGCTATCAAATAACTATCCTCTTGCACAGTTGCAGTTTGCCCCAAGTCTACTCCGCTTGTTTTTTTCCGTCCTCAATCCGAAGCTGAACTCAAGATAATTATTTATAAACTCATCAAAAATGGAACCTAACTGGGAAGATGCTTCTTTCACGCTGGAAGAGTGATGATTTGGCCTGAGGAAAAACGAGGGTTTCCGGGGATGTCCCCCTAGTAGTTTTAGAACAGTAAGGTTGCGGAAAAATCTCAGGTTTTTACTGCAGGAATCGCAATTGCAAATTATCTACATTGTATTTATTAGAAGGTTAAAAAAGGAGACAAGAGTAAGAAAGCATAGAAGTCTTTGATGAGCGCAGCTTTAAGTAAAGAGAAAAGCACTGATATAACGCTACTGTTTGATCCAAAAGATAGAAAATAGTACTCTGATATGCTCAAAAATATAAAGAAAAAGCTTTCCGACTCCTATTTTTGGGATTCTATTTCACCTTGGATGCAAGATTTGATCCTAATGATGTTATAAATCGATAAAAACGGTAGAATAGATAGAAATGCTCTTCTGCTGTTGACAGACTTCATGGAGGAGAAGCAACTTTTACTTTATATAACTCTTGCTGATGAGCTTGAAAACATGGATCCAGATTCAGCAATTCTGTTCATGCATGTCCTTGAATTTCTAATCGCGTAGGAAAAGATCATCTAACCCCATCTGCTTCAAGAGTATTTTATTCCTGTGATGTTGATGATCTTAGAGAAAAGTCCACTTTTGGTACTCTCTTGCTTGATTGAAGTTCCCAACCCGCCGATAAAACAGATATTCGTGGCTTTTAAGAAAGCCCATTCTAAAAGTATTCCGTTAATGAGACTGTCTCTGAGAAAAAGGGAGAAACTGTTCAAAATGTTAAATGAAGATCAGTACAATGGGGCGCTGTCCAGAATGCTATTTTGTTGGTATAATTTTATAATTTAATGAGAGCTTTGAATGCGAGATAGTACTAGACTAACTGATGTAGGCTCTACCATTTTTTATGCATACAGTTACCGAGGAGAACTACAAGAAATAATTTCTGGGACTTTTGGTTCAAAAAATAATAAACAACGAGTTGATATAGACCCCAACATTGTTACTGGGTCTAAAGGCTGCAATTTCAATCGTTGGGGAGTAAAATTTTAAGTGTGTGGGCAAGTTTTATCCTATTACAATGAACCCATTGCGTAGACCACTCGAGGTTAATCTTCATGTTTTGAGGCTTTACAGTTTGATGATCGATAGAATATCACCTCCGGATTTGATCAAGATAATGATGCCTAAGTTAGAGCCGTACCTATCGTCTTTAAAAGTATCGGATGAGGTGTTCTATACTGCGCAGTCTTGTGTGAAACAGATCATGAAAAAACTCGAAAAGAATCGTTAGCTGAACGAGGTCATTCAGCTGGAGTACGACAGTACCTTCTTTAACTTCGCAAATGATAAGAAATAAGCGACCCTAATGGAGAAAAAAGAGAATTTACTGAAGAAGGTGATGAAGGATTCCAATCCCCATGTGAATTGGCTAAAAAAGTCACTGGGGTATGTAGAAGTGGACTACTCGAATAAGGATTTGATGAATTAATGAAGAAGGTATATTTTGAATGCGGAAGTATAGTTCAAAAATTATAATTAAAAATAGCTGACAATTTCGATTAAAAGAATATAAAACTCGAGAATAATTTTTTTAGGCACAAAATAAATTTTATGAGCAATTGACGCCTTTTTTTATATGAAAACCTACAGCTCAAATAAAAATTTTCATCAACTTC
Organism: Longipedia americana; assembly: GCA_028571025.1. Taxonomy (NCBI): domain Eukaryota; kingdom Metazoa; phylum Arthropoda; class Copepoda; order Polyarthra; family Longipediidae; genus Longipedia; species Longipedia americana. The sequence continues at coordinate 25 of JAOWAT010039678.1, read as the reverse complement.
TTAATCGTATTCTCTGCCTTACGAC
>JAOWAT010039567.1:0-11746 GCA_028571025.1 Longipedia americana | reverse complement strand
AAGTGGATAAGGGTGTGCAATATAAATTAGGAGCAAAAAAGTGGATAAGGGTGTGTTTTTGAGACACGTTTTCGGTGAGAAATCAAATTTTATTTGGCCGATTGAGGCATTTCACACGACAAAATTTGCGCAATAAAATTTAGAAACTTTTTTTATTCTATAAGCATGTGCCGAAAAGTGCCGAAAAACGGTGATTTTTTGCGTTTTTTGATTTTGCCAACGAAAATCGCCGAAAACGCTGATTTTTGGCCTTTATCGATTTTGCCAATGAGCAGAAAAAAGTGCATAAGGGTATATAAATTAGGAGCAAAAAAAGGTGGATAAGGGTGTGTTTTTGAGACACATTTTTGGCAAGAATTCAAATTTTATAGGGCCAATTGAGGCATGTCACATTGCTAAAGTTGCACAATAAAATTTAAAAACTTTTTTATTCTATAAGCATGTGCCGAAAAATGCCGAAAAACGCTGATTTTTTGCGTTTTTTGATTTTGCCAATGAGCTAAAGAAGGTGGATAAGGGTGTGTTTTTGAGACACATTTGGTCAATTTCTCGGCTCTCATCTGGCCAATTTAGGCATATTGCACAGCAAAATTTAAGTAATAAAATTTTGAAACTTTTTTATTTCATGACTTTGTCCCAAAAATGCCAATTTTCGTCATTTTTTGATTTTGCCAATGAGGAGAAAAAAGTTGATAAGGGTTTTTTAGACGTGTTTTTTTGGCAATTTCTCTGGTTTCCATTGGGCCAATTCATGCATGTCACAAAACAAAATTTGTACAATTAAATTTTAAAACTTTTTTGTTTAATGACCCGGTGCCCAAAAATGCCAAAAAAACCGATTTTTGGCATATTTTTATTTTGCTAATAAGGAGCAAAAAGTGGTTAAGTGTGAGTAACAAAATTGGAGAGAAATGGTTCATGTTTCATGATCAATGATGCCTCATGTTTCACAATCGATGAATGATGTCTCACATTCATCAATTAATGTTCCATTGTCGATGATGTCTCACATTTCACGATCATTGAATGACGTCTCACATTCATCAATTCACTTTTCATGATCGATGATGACTCACGTTTTATGATTGATAAATGACATCTCACATTAATCAATTAAAGTTCCATGATTCATGATGTCTCACATTTCACGAGTGATGAATGACATCCTGAATTCATCAATTCATGTTTCTTGATCGATGATGTCTCACATTTTACAATCGATGAATGACATCTCACATTCATCGATTCAAGTTCCATGATCAATGATGTCTCACTTTTCACAATTGATGAATGAAGTCTCACATTCATCAATTCACCTTTCATGATTGATGATGTCTCACATATCACAATCGATTAATGATGTCTCAAATTCATCGATTCAAGTTCCATGATTCAAGATGTCTCACATTTCATGATCAATGAATGATGTCTCACATTCATTGATTCACATTTCATGATTGATGATGTCTCCTGTTGCACAATTGATGAATGACGTTTCACATTCATCGATTCAATTTCCATGATTGATGATGTCTCACTTTAAACAATTGATGAATGATGTCTCACATTCATCAATTCACATTTCATGATTGATGATGTTTCACGTTTCACAATCAATGAATGATGTCTCACATTCATTGATTCAAGTTCCATGATTGATGATGTCTCACATTTCACGATTGATGAATGATGTCTCACATTCATGAATTCATGTTTCATCATTGATGATGTCTCACATTTCACAATCGATGAATGACGTTTCACATTCACCGATTCAAGTTCAATCATTGATGATGTCTCACACTAGAAGTCTCCTCCTGTCACTTTCTCATAATTTTGTGACCACCTATATAATTGAATTTTCCTTGATTATGACAAAAGAATAAGGTAATAAGTGTGTTCACACATATTTACACACATAAATGTAATATTAACTGTCATTCATTCTTATCTCAGCAAGTTCTTGATCTATTTTAAAAGTCTAAAGTTCCTCTTCAGTAAATATCATTTTTAATGGGGCACTAGTGCTTTCAACAACAGCTGACGGTGGTCCTTTTATTTCTATAGTTCTTCTGGGCAAGCAATCTGACACTAGGCAAAGAATATAGAAAGAAGGAAGGGCAATAAAGTAGTGGCAGGGACTGTGCGACGTTTGCACCATTGTTTGAGATCAGATCACCCCATCCTGTCTTTGTATTGGTCTTTGTGACCGATTTTGGCTTGATGTTTTCAGAAAATTCTGCGAAAAAGTCAGCTCCTGATTTATTTTTAGAGCATGCATCATCATCCCATGATGGACAGACTTTTGCCGCTCATCCCATGACGGACGTTCGCCGCTTAGTTACAATAGAGTGGTCCTCATTTTGTGACGGATGTTCACCACTCAGTGCAATAGAGCACTCATCATCCTGTGATGGATGTTTGTCAGTGAAATGCTGTCAGGTCATCTTAGGCGGCGTAGCCGCCATCATTTCATATTTCTCGGATGATTTTATATTTTTAAAGTTTTTCCTGCATTTCAATTTTTTAGGATTTCAAACAATCAGATCTTTGCAAAGCACCCGCAGGTTATGCACGGCTTTTGTGCTTGTTTTTGCTAAGATTCATTTTATTTGCTATTTAGCAAATAAAATGAATCTTTAAAGTCTATTTTCTGTTAGGATGATAGAAAAGCACTTCAGACTTTGGCGGGATTCGAACAGCTGTCCCATCGCACCAACATATCTCTCGCCTTGATACTAAGTTATGTTATACAGGCACAATTAATTTCAAAGTTTAAACCATAAATCCATTAATCGTATTATGATGCTTTTTAACTGAGCATTCTGACGTCAGCACTTTCACAATAGCCTGAATGAAAACTTTTCATTTTTCTTTGACTTTTAAAAGAAACTCTCCTGGCTATTTTTTACCATTGAAGTGACATTATTACAGATATAAGAAAAACTGAGGCATGTTACTTTCCGACTTTAGTTTCAGTTAAGTTAAACGTCAAGCTTGTAGAGCTATATAGTCACATCCATCAAAATTCCCACAAAAAAATAAATGTATTTTTCCAACTAAATCCCACAAACAAGAAGTTGTTTTGTCACGAAACTTTTAAGATTTACGTAGACCAAAAAGTTGAAATACTGATCATAATTGGGCAGATAAATGGGAAAACAGGGTCAAAATTTTCTTGAAAATGGATGTATTAACAAAGACAAACAGCGTCCTGGACGAGGCAATAAAATGGGAGATATAGAGATTAAGACTCATTGATTTTATTTATTTCAGTTTATTCCAATCATCCGTTGTCTACCCCCGACAACCAATTTTCAAGGTAATGAATACTTTTATATCTCGGGTTACTGCTCAAGTATGATGTCTAGTCATACAAGACAAGTATTTGATGTTCTGACATCAACATTTGCCCTCTTTGATGACATTTTTTAGAATGGACATCAAAAATGCAAATTAGATGCCTTGCTTTTCCTTCATACAGAACATAAATCTGAGACTGGAATGCGTTGCAGAATTATGATCATATGATTAATTTAAAAAAACTTTTAGCATTTTAATAACGAAATAAAATTATTCTGAAAACTAGAAAGTAAAATATATCCTTTCTCAAACCATCACCACCCCAACCACCACCACCAACGGCAACAACAACAACAACAACAACAACAACAACAACAACAACAACAACAACAACAACAACAACAACAACAACAACAACAAACCTGTCCCTTTTTCCTGGGCAGAACAAAAAAATTAGAAAGATTTCCAAACTTTCTATTATTCCATAAAGCAACTGAAGTCAAGACAAGTTCAAGACTCCAATCGGATTAGCTTCAAAACCCGACTTTGGAAATTTTTGTGCGAGGCTAGAACAAAAGCAACGAATTGTGTGATGCTCGACAAATGGTTGGTTTGTTGAAAATAGTCACAATTTGGGAAAGAAAAGTTTTGTTGGTCTTTAAAAACCTATTATGGATGACAGAAAAGAGATTAGCAAAATGTAAGAGAAAAGAAAGATTAAATCATCCACCGCAAAGCATAAATATCAGCTATTTAGTTTAATTTTTGATGAAAAATAGTGAAATTTTTCATTTTGTACTGTAAAGACAATATAGTAAATTTTTGCTTTGAATCAACAATTAATATTGTTCTTAATTCAAACTGATTAGACAAGTTGTCATAAGTTTGTGGGTATAATTCGAAACTGCTAAGTACATGCGGCAAAAAATCAAAAGAAATTATTTTGAATCTTTTTAAAATGTTCATTCAATGTGAAATTTTCAAAAAAATTTCAAGTAACTGATTTGTTTCTAATTTGAAAACGTATAAAATGATTTAAAAGTTTTGGATTATTCCTATTATCAACTGAATTTCTTTTTTTGATGGGTTCCAACCATATGGTTACAACATCTATATCTAATGTCTCTGATATGTTGCTTTGCTGTGTGGTCGTAAACATAATTGTTAAAAAAGAGTACACAGTGAACGCGGTCACACCATTTTTGCATTGGACACTCAACATGTGAGGATGTTATAGAACATGAATTTAAATCATGTTTTCAAACTTGGTCATTTACTTAGTCATCAAATAATAACACAGCCAAGGTTCTGTGCTTTGTAAAAATAGCACAGTTCTTCTCAGTTTTTCAATGCTAACATGGTCAGACCATTTTAGCATGGAAAAACTTGGTAACTAATAATGTTATAGAACATGAAAATGATCCAAGTTAACAAACTTGGTCATAATCTGAGTCGTCAAATAATTACACAGCCGGGTTCTGTGTTTTGTCAATACACTCATTTTTTTATACAAGAACATCAATACAAGAACATTAAGCCTTAAATTTTGGGAATATTAAGAACAATCTAAGAACATTTCCAAGGCTTAAATTTTCGAAAATGTACATTTTACTACATAAAGAGATCCCATAGAAGTGAAATTAAGAACATTGTAAGAACATTTTAAGCCTAGAATTTTTGAAAAGTTAAGAACATCTAAGCCTTAATCCAAAAACTGATGTTCTTATATAAAAAAATGAGTGTAATTGGAAAGCTCTGATAAAGTGGAAAGTTTCTTCGGAAAACATGGAAAGTTGGAACCAAATTACAAAAGTTAAGAAATTCCGCATTTGCAAATTAAAATGGTATTATTTTTCATTTCTTTCCGTTTTACAAAAAGTAAGCATGTTCCATGTGGATTTAATTAGTAATTTACCATTTGCCTTTTGAACAATTTTTTACCAAGAGAAAAGTGAAAGTTAAATTGCTAATTAAATCCACATAGAACATGCTTACTTTTTGTAAAACGGAGAGAAATGAAGAAAAATAATACCAGTTTAATTTACAAATGAGGAATTTTCTAAAATTTGTTATTTTGGTCCAACTTTCCACGTTTTCCTATGAACCTTTCCACTTTATCAGAGCTTTCCAATCAATACAGGTTTACGGTAATGAATTACTTTACAAATTGAACTCAAAACTATTTATTTCAATTCTTTTCCATATCATCATATATTTATATTGTTAATTATAGTCATTGTATTATTTGTGGTAGTGTATTCAAAATTATTTGAAAATATAGTTATTTGCATTACAAAGAATGGTCACAAGGAATTTGAAATTGAAAAGATATTCTAATGCTGTGGGACATTATCCTGAAATTACTAAACATCTATTAGAAAAAAATAGTTTCTTTAAATGGAGATCACTATGACTTTGAAGGATATAATTAAACATCTGGAAGATTATTGATAGCAAAATTACAATTGTTTTTCAGACTAAGCATGAAATTCGGATGTAATGGTCAGGTTACACGAGAGGAAAAAATTGTAAATTTTTTATATTGACGATATTTTAAATTGTCAATATTTTCAAATTGACAATTTTTCAAATTGTCAATATTTTAAATTGTCAATATTTTAAATTGACAATTTATGGAGGAAAAAAATTGTCAAATTTAAATATTGACAATGTAAAAAAATTGTCAGTTTAAAAATATTGACAAATTTTTTATCACGTGTAACCAGGCCATAAAAGAACCTCCAAAATTCAGACATCTATGCCACAGCAATACATTAAAAGGACAGTAAATTTAATTGAAGTTTCTCCACATTTTAATACGAAAAATAGTTTTCAAAAAGGCACCATAAGCTTTTGATTTTTTTTAAATGTTTCAAACACTTTCCATTCATCAAAAAAATATTATGTACCGGTACTGAATATGTTAAAACCGGTTTAGACTTTAATTTGGATATTCATCTTCTTTGCAAACATCTGATCAATCTCCTGCAAGGTGGGCGATATCTTCTTCCTAAAGAATCTCATCTGAAGTTCATTGCATTTTCTCTCATGATTCACAGCATCCCTTTTGGCGCAATTTGAACTGCAATAAGGAGCGTAGTGACAACTTCCACAGCGGCTAAAGTCTCTTACGGCCTTCCTACATTTAGTACATTTCAACTCTTTCACTTCAACCTTACCACCCCAAGCAGCAATACTTCCTCGTTTGGATTTTAATTCCGTTTGATTTTGAGTGAGAATATTTTTGAAGATTCTCTCCATATTTTTCGATTTCGATTTCTGCTCCTCCTTACTCTTTTGTTCCCTAACGGCCTTTTTCAATTCCGACTCTTTATCCTTTTCCTTTGGTGCGACAGTTGAGTTCGAAACATTTTGTTTAGTTGCGTGAAGCATTTTGTTTTTAAACATTTTCATGAAACAATTTCAAAAATTTGGGAAACTGTAAAGTCACTCAAGGATTTTAAAGAAAGGAAAATTCCGAATCGTATTAATTTTTGGATCCAGAGGAAGATTTTGTCCAAATTGATTAGCTTTTCTTTACTATTTTGTTTCTCAAAGAATCTTGACACAGAATTAAGTTTCGCGGAAAATATATCCTGTGGCAAAATAAAACCCCTTCCTCAGGTTTATTCACGGAAAATTGAACGATTCTAAAAAAATTGTAATGAAAATACCTTTTTTAACCTCTGCAACAAAATATTTTACAAAAATGTTTCATGTAACAAAACAAATGTTTCAAGCTCGACTGTCGCACCTTTTGATGAAATCTGGCATTTTCTTCCTGCCTTCTCTTCGCCTCAAATTCTTTCCTGGCCTTTTTGGCCTTCTTGGCCTCAGACTCCTCCTTCTGAAACTTGTAATTCGTCTCCCAATCTAAATCAACGCCATGTATATCAAGACCATCTGGAAAGTACTTCTTGCATTTGGCATACTGGGCTTCAAAAGCACCCAGTGACTTACAAAAGACATTGCTCTTATCCTTGATGATATTTTCAACAATGTGCTCTCTGATTTCCATCGGTGGAAAATACCCAAAAATCTTTCCATTATAAGACTGCCTAATGATCATAAACGTATCTCTTCTAGCATCCAATCTTCTATACGGATACATCATTGAATTGCAGTACAGTCCAGAAATAGTTATAATATCCATACGAGACAGTCTTGCCTTTTCAATCAATTCCTTGAGGTTATCTTCAAACTGAGAATGAATCTGCATTTTGAAACAAAACTTCATATCGTTCAAAAACCGTTTGATAAAGCTGCCTTCTACTCTGAAAATGGACATATTGGTAACGGGTAAGTTATTGTATTCGAACAACTGGCAATCTGATGGTAGACCCTTGTCGGCAGTAATCATTACATGACAGCACTTATAGCCCTGATAGCCTTTCTCATTCCAAGCACCGCCGGATTTGTGAAACGTATTCAGAAATCCGGACCATAGTAGCTTTTGTGAGCAATCAGAATACGAATAGTTGTACGGTTCATTTACAGGTTCTGGTCTGTAAAATCTAGACGCGGTGAACAATTCTTCAAATTCCATGTTTCCTGTTACCAATTGACGCATTAGACCGGGGTCTTTGGGAATGAGGGCTTGGCAGGTGTCAGATTTCTGTATATACTTCAGAATCATAAATGCTTTTCTACCATCTGCGTGATGTGTATACGAAACCAGGGAACACCTTCCGCTACCAAGAAATATGGGATAGAATCTTTCCAACATGAGTAGATTTCTCTTGTCCAAAACCTTTCCAAAATCCACTTGCAACTTCCAGGCTTTGTTTAGTATTCCAGACCGAACAATTTTCTGAGACATCTCATCCGAGTCTAGCGTTATCAAATCCATAAAATGCACTTCGTCAAACATTTCTTTTGGAGCTTTAGTGAACGGATCTGTCTCTTTACATATGGAAAAGTAAGCAAATAATTTATGCATATCCGTCAGTCTAGGTGTCATAAAGTTTTCAAAATTGTGCAGTCCTATTTCACCTTTCCATAATAAGGTATTATTAAATTTATCAAAACGATGAAGTACGGTAGCATATTTTCTATAGAAAACATACTCCGGAATAAAATCAAATTTTTCTTCATTCTTTCTAAATTCCAAAGCCATTTTGTTTTGGCGATGTTCCTCATCACTATGGGGCGACAGTTGGGTTTAAAGCATTTCAGAAACATGTTTTAAAACATTCCTTTAAAGAAATGAGTCATTTTAGCACACATTTCAAAAGTACTGAAAACTCTTAGGTATGTAGTGCGTTTTCTTGAGTAGAGCCATTATTTTAATGAATGAAATATGAAATTTTTCAATTATTTATTCCAGGTGGCCCTACTCAAGGAAAAGCGCTCTATCTTCACAGTTGTGAGTTAGTAAATTCATTTTCCAAAATAAATCACTCAAAATATGTTTCGATTTTTCAAAGAAATGTTTCAGTTATTGAAATGAATGTTTCACAACATGTCTCAGAAATGTTTCGATCTCAACTGTCGCACCTAAACTCTAGAAAAAGTGGTTGTCTCGTCTCCGAATTGCAGTTATATTCCCTGATCAGCTCTTCTAACGTAACTTCATAATTCTTAATTCTGGCCTTCCGTTCATAATTTGGATCCTCACAGAAATAAACATACACAAAAGTCGAATCCTCCAACCAGAACAACGTCTTCAAAAGTCTAACGACCGAGTCAATCGTATCACAAGACGGAGAATAAAATTTGTAATTCTTGCAGTACTTATTACCGATCTCATCTGTCAGCCTGATATTGGCGCTTATTTTGCAGATTTGAAATTCATTTTTGAAGGCTATGGCTCTAACGGGTAAAAGTATCGAGTAAGGTGTTTCTAAGTCGCAATAGATTTCCATTTTGTCCTGTGGATTAGTAATGTATCTTGATGGTCTTGTTTTGGCATCCAATGGAACTGTTCTGCCAATCTGATCCTTATACTGAAGGATGCGTTTTAGTTGAGGAATTTGGGTTTTGATTTCATGGTTTTGAGCCAGCAAAAATTCAATTCTTTTTAAATCAAGAAATTTTGCACCGCAATTGAACTAACAGCAAAACAATATTTTCTTTCTTAATCAGGAAAAACAACAGGGTTATATTTTTTTGCTCAGTATTTTCCCTATTACATCATTTTAATGGATCAATCCAATAAAATAAAGCTTATTTAACATCAACGGAAATATTTTAGAATTATCTCTTTTCCTGTATGTAGAAATTGAGACACTTCAATTTTCTCAAATTGGGCAGATTTTTAGCTTCCAATGCTTCGGGAAATCTCAACTTTTGATTTGAATCCACAGATTCAAAACCATAGAATCATCCCCTAATGTTCTCAACTAAAACGCACCTTGAAGATAATTTTTTCTTTATCTTTGGGTTCAATAGCTAACGCATCCTTAATTTTGGCGAATACATTAGCCAACACCGTTTCCGGATGACAGGCCGTGATAAACGACACCGTGCACGTCTTATCTTTGAGCGTCGTGATCTTCATGTTCATTAGGAAAAATAATTTAGCCGCGTAGAGCGGACATTCGATTTTGGCGTACTTCTTCTTTTCGAAGTAATTTTTGGTTCTCTCGAAAGCAAAAATGGACATTCTCAAAAGAATGAGGTTTCTGTTGGAGGAGTTCTGCTTCTCCTCTTGAAATTCCTGCATGTCATAATTGATCCACTCCAGTTCCTCTGGACCTTGTTTCAAATATGCTGAAGAGAAGGAGACAGTTAGGTTCGAAACATTAAAAAAGCTGTTTCAAGAGTGTTTAAATAAATGAAAGATTTGTTTCAAAAATGAAAAAAATCGTACTTCTTAATGATTTTAAAAATGTGGAAATTATATCAAATGAAAATCGAACAAAATGGTGATTGATAACCAGATTTATTTTCAAAAAATATTCCATCCATTTTAAAAGGGTTCTGAAAGATTTTTGGGAAATTTGAGGAGGCGAGGGTAATCTAATTTAATAATACTAAGGCTTTCATAATAACAAACGCTGCGATTTGAAGACATACATTAACAAAAAGTTAAAAAGTTACAAAGCTTCATTTTTAAGAAAATTTTTGGGAAACTTTTATGAAAATGCCTCGAGCCCAACTGTCGTACCTAAAGGTTTGATTTCCTTTCTTCCGCCCTCCATGTAGCTATGCAACGTTGGCGGAAATCCCGCAAACGAAAGATGGTTCATCACGAATTTAAACATGTTGCAAATCAGTATTCCAAAGAACGAATCACAATTGACATCGTAGTAGATCACTCCCCCCTCCAAAGTCTGATTGACCAAATCCAGGTTTTGCATGTACATAATGTAGGGCGTATGATCGTAATAGCCGTCGCTTTCAATCAAGCTCACGATTTTCCTTCGATCTTCTTTCCTAGGGAATGTCACTACGTACTTGACGTTGGAATATTTGAGGGTTCTGAAATCCACCATTTCACTCGGGACCATCATAGCTGATGTAGAGTGCGTTTTAGTTAAAGAAATTCGAAATAGATTCAATGGTTTTTACTCTCATAGGCTTTTTTCTGAAAATCTATCTAGAATTTTGTATCTGTTAGTTTTGGAAATACGTATTTTTGCTGAGTTGTGAAAGAAAATTTTCAATGTGAAAAAGTTTGATCAGTTTTTTCAAAGTTTAATTTTCAGCAAATGTGTCATCTCCAATGACTTTCAGGAGTGTAATAAATGTATTTCTATTGTCTACACATATGAAAGTCTTTAGAGATATCACATTTTTTGACAAGATTTGCTCGCAGTTTTGAAATACACTTTGTCAAAGTAAGAGCCTTCTAATTGGACCTAAAAATTCACACATTTTACACTTCAGATAGAGCCAAATTAATTTCAAATCCATCTGTCCCCCTTCAGACTAAAAACCGGTGAAATCAACCCCCCATTTCCTCTAACTAAAACGCACCCGTGGACTCCGGCAGCCTAAAACTGTGTTTGAGCATAGACTTAACATCGGAATTCTGGACTCCGTTGTTGAGCTCCCTAAACTGCGGATTGAAATTGACGTTGATCTTTGTCGTTGCCGAATCGTGTCCGTTCTTAGAGCTGTCCACGTCGTCCCAAACAAGATCGGTCGTCAAAATCTTCTCGTTCTTTGAGGTGTTGTCGGCGGCTATCTTAGAACATCTCGACCTAAAATGGAGAGAACAAAATCCTTTGCAATTTTGATAGATTTGATGAAGCCAGATAAGAATTCTATTGAAATCTTTGTTCTCAAGCACCCTATACAGTAAGACTGATTATAAAGGCAGAAGAAATGTTTGAATGTGCCAGTCTCATATCTTTCACATTGATAAATCTCTCAAAAATGAAAATTTTTACTACATAATGATATTTTTTCATAAAATATATTTTTTGTGTCTAGTTTTTGCACCAAAATGTTATTCTATGCAAAAACATTTCATTATGTAGCAATGAGTTTTTTTATT
>JAOWAT010039457.1:0-11748 GCA_028571025.1 Longipedia americana | reverse complement strand
ACTTTTTCTATTGATATAAAGTGGACCGTCCACTTTTCTGGACGGTCCACTTTTTTGATAGAGATATTCACCCTAAGGAACAACTTTTGAAGAAAAACATAGATGAAATTTTGAATGAGCTAATTTTGTGTATAATGGAGCAATCAGTCAAATCCTGTAAGCGGGTTTTAATAATTTCCAAATAATGCTTATTCTTATCTTTATTTTCTGATTGCAATGATGAAACCTCAAAAATTTAATTTGAAAAAAATGGCATCATTTTAGATGTTTCTCTACAATTTTACAAAATACTGTGTTTTTGAAAAGCATTAAAAATATTAGTAATTTTCATTGGTGGAAAACCAGGCAACATAATTAATAGTCAGACAAGTTTATGCAGAGCAGTAGAGTTAAAAATATCTTTTTTAGTCTATGGCTTCTTTTCTTGTCAGATGCAATAATAAATCTGACAAAAATTACTTTTTTGTCAGATCTGATATAACTGACAAAAAAGAAACTTTTTGTCAGATTTATTATTGTATCTGACAAAAAAAGTTGCTTTTTTGTCAGATTTTACTTTTTTGTCGGGTTTTTCTACAATTTGACAAAAAATTGTGTTTATGAAAAGCTGTAAAACGGATTGGTGTTCAACCAGGCAACATAATTCAAACAAGTACAAAATTGTTTGTTGGACAAGATAATGCAGAGAAGTAAAGGGTGAAAATATCTTTTAGGTATGAATCAAAAAGAGTTTCTTCTACTTCTACAGTGTGCGAAGTATATCCAATTAAACAACATAATGCAGACAAGTACAGTGTGAAAACATATTTAGAGGATCAATCAAATAGAGTTACTTCTTCTAGATCTGTATAATGTAAAGTCCATCCCATTGATGCAAATAGTAGAGGAAATATTATACACATTTTAAATACTTAATAAAAATCATTTTACTGCTTTTCAAACACACAACTTTTGTCAAAATTTTAGTAAAATTCCAAACAAATTGATTGAAATGATATCATATTTTACAAATTTAGTTTTTTTTCTTTTGCAAAATACGGTTTCATTTTATTCCGTTTGATTGGGTTTCTCTAAAATTTGACAAATAGTTACGTTTTTGAAAGGCAATAATAATATTTATAAATAAAAAACCAGGCGACATAGTGCAGAGAAGTACAAAGTCAAAATATCTTTAGAGGATGAATCAGGTAGAGTTGTTTCTTCTACTTCTGAATTATGCAAAGTACATCCAATTGATGCAATAATTAAGTAGAGGATATATTGCACATAAATACTTAATAAAAAATCAACAATGAATATTACTGCACCTCAAAACACAATCCTGTGTCAAAATTCTAGAGAAATCCATTTTTCAAATGAGATCACAAGTCATTTTACAAATATACTTTTTTGTCAAGTAAAATTTATGTTCTTATTTTATTTCATTTTATTGAGTTTCTATAGAATTTGACAAAATGTTGTTTTTAAAAAGCAGTAATATCCAATGGTGTGAAACCAGGCAACATAATGCAAAAACTACAAAGTGAAGTCCACCCAATTGATACAAGTAGAGGATATACTGTACATTAGCTGCTGTACATAAATATTTTACAAAAATCAACAATGAATATTAATATTACTGCTTTGCGAAAATACAATTTTTTCTAAAATTCTAGAGAAACTTAATCAAATTAAAATGAGATCATATGTGTAATCTCCAAAGACTTTCACACGTCTAATTACAGAAAACCACTGATTACACACCTTAAAGTCTTTGGAGATTACACATATTTGTCAAATTTACCTGTTTTTGCTCTGGTCAAGAGAAATTTCCATTAAAAAGTTAATTTCTTTTAAAAATATTCTCACAACCTGAGCAAAAACATCTAAATTGGCAAAACATGGCCTCATTTTTTCATTTGATTGGGTTTCTCTACAATTTGACAAAATGTTGTGTTTTTTGAAATGCTGCAATATTCATTGGTGGGAAACCAGGCAACATAATGCAGAAAAGTACAGAGTGAAAATATCTTTAGAGGATGAATCAGGTAGAGTTATTTCTTCTACTTCTGTATTGTGCAAAGTTCACCCAATTGATACAATAAGTAGAGGATTCATTGCACATAAATAGTCAATGAAAATCAACAATGCATTTTCAAAAACACAAGATTATGTCAAAATTCTAGAAAAACTCAATCATGTCGAGTAAAATGAGGTCATTTTTTGAAAATTATTAGTTTCTTACTCATGTTAAAAGAAAATTGATCAAACAAATTTTCATAACAATTAAGGTACGTTCGAATTGATCTGACGAAATATGTTACACCCTAGATATTGCAATGAAAAAAGAATTCAGAATTCAGAATCATTTTACACAAAATAAAGCCTTTGTGACCTTTCACGCCAGTCTGCTTCCAAAACAATAAATTACCGTATATTTCCCTGTATTGCCCCAGTGGGGCTATAATTCTCAGACGTTTTGGGTGGGGCAATACAGGGGAGTTGGGTAATACTAGGAAGTGGGGCTATGAGAAAAACTCGAATTGAGCAAAAGCTCTTACAAAAACTTTTACTCTTACAAATGAAGAAAAACCACTGCTACTAGTGGTAAAACTCACATTTTTGCTCAAAATTGCTAACTTTGTACCTTTCAATAAAGGTAAAGATGGAATTGCTGGTCTAAGGAAGTGTTTTCTTTGAAATAATAACAATATCCCCTACATTTATGCTACTAAATTGAATTATTATGTTCCTTGAATTGGCCCATGGGGCTATAATAGAGAGTGGGGTTATAAATTTTCTTCAAGTTCAGGGTGTGGAGCTATACAGGGAAGTGGGGTAATACAAGAGAGTGGGGCAATACAGGGAAATATACGGTAATGCAACTTACAAGTTACAGTTAAATCAAAATTGTTCAACCAGGATTGGATTAATCTTTTTAAATATTAACAAAATGAAACATTTTTCTTCTCTAAACAAATTCAGAGAAATTGTTATTTAAACATTTAAACAATCAGAATCCCAACTGATAAAATCCGCTGGACTGACTGTTCAAAAAATAAGATGTAAACTTTTAAATATAGTTAAAGTGTGCATAACATTACTAAAGGTACTAGATTTGACGTCTAGAACAATTAAAGCTCAGTTAAAAAAAGCTCTTAATAATAATATAACAGAAATTTATTTCTTTTCTGGGAACAGTACATCATTTTTCATCCTGATTTTTTAAAAATTTCAAGTAATTTCAAGATAGTGAGAGCAAAAAACAAAATGAAAATGTCTTTAATGTCCGAAGTTTGCAGAGTCCACGGAATTTCAGTTTGAGAGAAAAATCTCAAAAAGTGAAATCTATACATTTAAATCTTTTATTTTATTTCATGAAATTCAGAATTGAATTGACTGCCACTTGAAAATTCAATATATTAGGTCTCAGATTAAAAATCCGCTGGAATGCAACATTTTAACAATTTCAAGTAGTCCAATTTCTTCTGGAACGAAATGAATTCTATTCTAGAATACACCATGAACAAAATTTGACTTATTTCAAAATTATAGCTCCAAAGACTTTCAGGAGTGTAATCAATATATTCATGCATTACACTCATGTCATGCTTTAAAGCCTGCACATTTTTTAGAGTTCTCATGTTTTTCTTAATTTATTAGAACATTTAGAACGCGAAAAGACAGGTATTCTTCTGCAGATTGTTCTCCTGAAACGGATTTCTGAGATCCAAATTCCACAATTCATAATTCCTAGAGGTTTAAAATCATAAAACTACATCACTTTATTGGAAACATTTATCATCTGATATCAAGAAGTAGGTTTCAAATCTTTTGAAATTATGCATTGTAAAATTTGGATCCCTGAGATCCATTTCAAATGAAAATTGCTTTTAGGGAGGCCAGTCTGCTTTTAAATTAAATTTGTTTTGATTCTAAACGTTGTTCGAAAATCACCGACACTGTATCTTGATATTTTCCGTCCCCTTAATGTCGCACGAAATGACTCCCTCATTGTCACTGTCGCAAAACGAGATCTTTCTGTGATTTTCATTTTGGCACGAAATAGAAATTTTGATTCATTGGGATTTATTTGCTGCGTTTTCTTGTCGCTCTCTTACGTCGATCATGCCAAGGTTGTACCAGGCCAGGTAGCCCTGAAAATAGAAATGATAATAGGCTGTTTCATAAAAAAATAAGTTGCGTCCAAAAATTCTGGCTCGCAGATCATTTTGAAGATTTTTTCATGCTGATTCCAAAAATGGTCATTTTTTCAACTCACTTCATGCAAGGACCTTGCAACAAGCCCTTGAATTTTACTTCAGTACAGGCTTTTTTCATTTAATAAGGCCCCATTTTATGTAGTAAATTTCAAGGGCTTGTTGCATGGTCATTGCATGAAGTTAATTGGAAAAATTAAGACCATTTTGGGAATAGCATAAAAAATCTTTAAAATGAGCTGTGAGCCGGAATGTTTGAGAATTTTGTGAAACATCCAAATGTTATAGAGTGAAAACACACAAAAATGATCAGTCTAGGGTAAGTCAGCATTTCTTCAGAAATGATTTTTTATTTATTTGGAAAATTTTATAGTTATGCTTAGCCTATTTGCAAAGAGAAACAGTTGAAATCCAGAACATTCTTTAACAATTTTTTTCAATGACATCAAAATCTTTCCGAAAAACCTTGTCCAAAATCTCTATTTTTCACAATTTTTGAAAAGTCGTCATATTACTGGAGTTACTGTGGAAAATTTTGATTATTAATCATATTGATTTTAACACTATTTCCCTCAGTTAATATATAAAATAAAACTTTGGGAAGATTGAGAGACTAAATATAAGTGTCTCTTTCAAATGACAGTTGACCCAAAAACGTGAATTTACTGATCATTTCTATGTGTTTTGACCCCTGTATATTTAAAGAGAGGACTAATTTAAAGAGAGGGATAATTAGGAAATGAGCAAAAATTTTAAATTAATCTGAAATAAAAATTAATAACCAAAATTAACATTTTCTGATTTTTAAATTCATTAGTAACTATGCTCAATATTAAGATGTAGTAGATTAGACCAACTTTCGGTTTATAAGTAATTAAAGATTGGGTTTCACTTTGGTTTGGAAAGAAATCAAAGAAGTTTGGATATGAAACCTGTCAAAAACCAAAACTTTTAAAATTATGGATTTTTCATTTATTTCAGTAAGCAAAAATTATATCCAAAATTAGCTTTTCCTAAGAAGCAACATAAATTGGAAAACTTGAAGTTTCATAAAATATCACAGATTAAATTCAAGTAAGTCAAAACTAATTAAATATGGAAGGAAGCTCTTTATGGAACAAAATCAGAATCGTGTTCCTTTTAAATCTTTCAAATCATTTAACAACACATATCCTTTTAAGAGGATAAAAAGATCAAATCAAGATGAAAACTATTTATGATTTGACAGAATTTTTCTGCACAAGGAGAAGTTTCGATTTGATTGTCATCTTTATCAAAAAGAATATCACGACATCATTAAAGAAGAAGGAGGAAGAAAACTATTATGTAAAACTGACATTATGATTTGGTTTGTTAAATCTAATGCAAAATCATTCAAAGAGTAAGACTTGCAAACATTAAATCAAAAATGGTATTTTGATCTGTCTAGACATTTGTTTACATTACACAGCTCTCTAAAAGAGTTAAACTTATGTAAACCACATAAAAACGGGACCTTTGGAGAATTATGTTAATATTTCAATAAATTCTAAACCAAAAGATCTGTTGTCTAAAATAGACTGGTTTCTTTTTTAGCACTTCTATGAAACTGTGCCCAGAGCAAAGAGAGATTCAAAGGATAAGAATAAAATTCAAATGAAAGGATAAGTTAAAATTCAATTTTTTAAGGACATTCAGTAGAAGGGCAGCGATTAAACTAATCGAAAACTCAAATCTTATTGCAAATTCTAAATCAAATTCTTTTTTATTTCATGAGATGTCATTGAATTTCATGACCCAGGAATTGAATTTAATGGACAATAAAAATTTTACATCAGCTATAAAATGAAATTACTTTTAGTTTTAATTAAAATCGTCTGCAAAAAAGATTCCTCGGTGAATAATGAATTAATTTTGTTACACCATATTTGGAAAAGTGTTTCTTTTTACATCAAAAGTGTTGTCAAACCAAAGATGAAAAAAGTTTTTGGAAGTACAGCAAGAGATTTCATTGCTAAAAATTTTAAGACTCAATTTAAAAAGAAGATTAAGTAATTTTGGCCGAGCTTTTGTCTGCATGCTGTCTAACTTTTAAAACCAAGTGGTATTCTTGGTAATGCTCCTCAAACAAAGTTCTGGGTAATGTTTCTTTACTTTTTTGTTTACTCAATTCCAAATACACATAAATCACGTGTTAATTTTTTCTCCATTGCCGACAAGTAAAATTAAGATGCTTTTTTATCACATCTGTCCTTACATGGTGTACATCTTTCAGGGCTGCCTGGTTAGTGTACTGATACCAGGAAGAAAAAGGTGTAAGGTTAAGACATAAAAGGGGATAGTTCAAAGACTTTTGCATTGTAAAAAATTTTAAGCATCTAAACGGTGCCAAAAAAAGAGCCTGCACAGTTTTGACAGTGCATTTTTTCAAGAATGTCACTAAGGAATATTTCACTCTCATCACCCATACAATCAATACACATAACCAGGATTTCATGACTGTATTCAAACTGCTGCAGAGAACGAGGACTACCGTATGACCACCTAAATCGGACCCACCGGGGGTAAATCGGACCTAAGCTCAAAATGCTTAAATTTCCCCCTAGTTTCATTTCAGCTTAGGTCCGATTTACCCCTGGTAGGTCCGATTTAGGTTGCTGTACGGTATGTCAGTTGATGAATCAAATGAGAACATTTCGATATAAATATTTCAAGAAGAATTGGAAAATCATCTTTGCTGAATGAAAATAGTGCCAAATACGATTAAAGTCATGAATTACCTGAATTCACATTTTGAGAATGAATCAATTTTTTCAAAATTAGTAGAGAGATATAAATAAAAACATGCTGCCAAATGAATGTTTTTCTCAAATTACCAGACAGATATAAACGACAAGAAGTAAAAGTGCCTCATTTAAGAAGTAATTTTTTTCTAGCAGATGCTTAAATTTATTTGCCGAAATAAAAAAACATTCTATTACATAGATTGCATAAAAAGTAGGATTGAAGTGTGCATTGTAAAGTAACATATAATAACACCCTTGGAGCAATTTCATTTCCACCTAGAAACGAATTTTCATTGAAACATGTAGGAGTGACATAAAAAGACGATTTACAACTTCAAAGAAGCAAAAACTAAAGATTAAAATTCAGGTGAAATCTTTCTTTCTTGAGATTTGGGAAGTCTCGGAATCAGCATTCTAATCTTAAGTGTTGTAATCAATTACATAAAAAGCATATTTTTGGCACACAGTCCAGAAGACCCTACACAATTCATTTCCATTCAAAAAATTAGTCCTAACCTACCATATCTCTACAATAATGACATAAAATGCACATAAACATTCGCCCACTGAGGTGCAAAAATCTATATCCAGTAGACACTTTACAAAATAAAAGGTGCATTTTATGAATCATTCTGATGGGAAGACTTTAATATTTCTACCCAAGAATTTTCATTAGCTTGCTTCTGAAAGTATTGTGTAGGGGTGAAAATTGAATATTATTCTAATTCTATGGTTTTCAATTATTTCTTCAAGTATAAAATTGCATTAAATAACTATGACACATTTGACTTAATCATGCCATTTCTGGTTTTGTCACTTTTACCCCAAGATCTGTCAAACACATTAACTAATTCAAACTCTTAATTGCAGCCATGTTGTCAAGACCCATTAATGAAATGCACATTTAGACCAGTAAAATTTGTTATCAAATGCATATTACGTCGAATAAGATTTAGTGTCAATTCCCAATAAAGGAAGGTTAAATGTGGTGTTGAAATTGATTTGGGATAATAAGCAAAAAAGAAAGAAAAAGAATCCGAAAATATGTTCAAATCCTTGAAGCTAGATCAATTTATGATTCCATTTTGGAATCCTTTTTCTACTTTATTCCAAAACAGTAATTTACATTTCTATAGCTTCAAGGATGTAGAAGATAGTTTTTGTCCTTCTTTTCCTTATTTTCCCAAATCAGTGTCAATCTCGCAGATTGCAATCTTTTTTTCAGTGAAAAAGAGCGACGACAGAAAAGGTCTTTTGTGCATTTTTCCACAGAACTCATTGGGTTCATTCAAATCTCATTTTTTTTGTGGAGAATGAATTATAGTGTTGGGTGTCACCAAGATTTGCCCAAAAGATTAAAAACCCCTTTTTTTATACAAAGGCAATTCCTATCATTTGATCATTATTCGTGAATTACAAGAAATCGACGTGCAAGCCATAAAATGGTGATTTGAATGCAAAAACAGCCAGCAAAAGAAAATGTAATTCCTCTGTTTTTTTGTTGCTGTCATCATTTGGAGACAAAATATTTTTTTGGAAATATCTTTCTTATATTATTTCTTTTTTATTTTTTCGTTGAATCTTTTCCGTTTATTTATATGATTCAAGTGATGTCTATTTTGGGCAGGTTCATTTTCTTATCATGCCAATTAATTAGGATTCTAATTAATCAAATCTGATGTCAGCTACCCTTCAAAGAACATTTATTGAATACAAGATAAACTTCTTGCAGTGAAGTATAGGTTACATAAAATTAAAAATTGACGATTTTTTATCGCTGTAGGGATGATATAAATTTGTGACTTTCACCAAATTCGTAGACAAATTAAGCCAAATTTTTGATCAAATTGTTTGATCTTAAGACTTTTAATTTTTATTGGCACAAATAGTGCTTGAATTTCAGTGCTCAGGGTAATTTTATCCTGTATCATTCAGGATTATTTATTTCTGGTTTTTTATTTTTCTTTATTCTATTAATGTTTTGCCGTGAATTTCAAATCAATAACATCTTGTACAAAAACGTTTAAAATATTTCCATATGAAATTGCTGCAAAAAATCTCTCGAGTTTTCATGTCTACACCCAAAACAACAAAACACAGATTTTCATGTCTGAAATTAAATTAAGATGTAAAGAAATGAAAGGAGATTTGGCATTGATAAATGGCCGCTTTCCTTCTATTTATTAAAATATTCTTATCAATTCATATTTTTTTCTTCCTTTTAAAATTCTAGTTTTGATGATGCCTCAAAATATAGTAACCATTTTTTATTTTTACAAGGTAATATTGGGCCAAAATTGAGACTCGAAAAGATGCAAGCTTGTAAAAATTACATGCTTGAATAAAACATGAATTCATTTCTCTGTTTACCTAAAAAGGTAATTGACCCAATAGTAGTAAAAAATCTAATAACTTTTTTCTTCGATTTTTTTTGACATCTTGAGTTTGATTAGACATTTTTCATCCATTAAGATACACCGAGAGAGAAAAAAAATCCCCTTTTAGTTAGCTTTATGCAGTCATCAGTTGTGTAAAGTGAGTAAAGTGGTTTGATTTTCTGCGTAGGTGTTTCGACTTCAAGGAAGGAAGTTTTGGAAGAGAAGTTGCTATGCCCACCGCGCTCATTTTAGACCGCCGCTAATTCAAATTACTACTCAAAAAACAATTTGCGGCTTTGTAAAACGAGCACACCGGGGATGAGGTGCACAAATTGCTAGTGAGAGAGAAGGGGAAACTTAAAACTGAAAATGAAAAAACTGCTTTAAATGGGATCAATTCTGTTCTGTACAGTGTCAGAATGTTTTTTCTTGCTCTGCGTGAGCAAAGAATAGAGAAAGAAAGAGATTTCTTGTTTTTTGAAACCTACACATAAACATTGTTACGAAAATAAAGACATGAATTTTGTAATGCCTCAAAAATTAGTTGGAGAAACTTTGACGAAATTTTTCAGATATGTAATGAGATTTTTAAGCAAATTATGTAAGGAGAACATTTTCATCATAAAATTGAAGAGAACAATTTTCAAGTATTATTCCATAATTTGCCTTAAATTTGAAATATACTTCCTACAATGATCAAAAACAGAAAATCATAAGTAATGTGAACCTTAAACTTGAAAAAGATCTTAAAATTTTAAAATTGTTTATACCTCTATTCTTAAAAAAGATGTTCCACTTACTTTCAGATAATTGTCCATGTTTTATTCGGGAAAATTATTAATCTTATACTATCAATTCTTTTTGGGATGTAATTTCAACATGAAATTCGAATTTGGTGACAACTTCTAAAGCACAAGTTTTGTTTAAAAAAGGATTAGAATTTTAATAACTGTCTGTCCTCCATTTTTGGTTAGTCTGGGTTTCTTTCCTCTATGATATTCTTTTTACCTTCATCATTATTGAAGGGAAGAGACCAGATATAATACAATAATAGCACAGTGTGAGTCAATCAGAGATAAATTTTGTAAAATGTAATTGTGATACTGTCTTTGATTTGAGGAAAAGAGAAAAAATAAATCTACAAAATTAAAATGTATCTTTAAATTTCTGAAGCTAGAGGAATTTATGACACCATTTTGAATGGTAAAATCATTTTACACTGATATCATCCACCCTCCTCTTTCTTCAATGCGTTCAACGTTAGGCCCGGGAAGTATCTTGCAATATTGCTGCATTGCAATAAATTGCATGCAATATTTTTCAATTCTTTAATTTTCTTCCAAAGTTTCCGAAATAAAGCATGTTTCCACTTGGATTTGGTCAAATTATGGTAGAAACATGCCTTACTTCCATAAAAATTTTGTAAAAATTGAGAATTTCAAAATATTGCGTGAAATATTGCATGCAATTTATTGTAAAGCTTGCAATATTGCAAGATCACTTCCCGGGCCTTATGAAGGAAAAATTAATGAATTCTGATCACTTTCCAAAATCAAGAATGTCGCAACCAAAATTTTAAGATGCATCCTTCCATACAAAATTTACTTCATAAGTGAGCTGAAATTTTGGCCACCAGGTGAAATGAAATGATTGAATGCAGAAATTGACTGAACCAATAAAACTCGACTTTTATGTCGACAAAGAGAAGATGAAGAAGACCAAGCAGTCTAGAAAAAGTATGATCTCATCATTTTAGAATGTCTGATGATCAGGGTTCTTCTTACAGATGATCACTAAATTCTAAAATTATCATAAAAAAGAACTTTTCATTTTGAAGCAGTACTGCGGAAACAATTTAATGCATCTTGCCTTTTTTGGTTCTTTACTTGAATCTTAGAAAGTATTTGCATTTCTTATTCATTATTATTCAACACTATTTCATTGATGTCTCATTTTTCAACAAAATAAAATTAGCCCTCCCATTTCTCTATAAAGTCTGAACATCTGTATTTCTTTTTATGAAATTTTTATTTCCTGAAAGCTTTTAAATATATTTAAAACTATTTCATGAAAAAGCCTGATGTTTAGAAGAATGGGACAATCAAGTGTGCTTTCAGAAATTAATTCTTTTCTTAACAACTTTCTTTTCTCTCCATAAATTGATCGGACACCTTCCTTGTAAAGCACCAAAGAATGGATTGAACAAATTATATATGTAATAAAAATTTCAAAATCTTTTTGAAATTGCTTTCTTCCTGAATATTGTATTCAAATATTTATATAATTATAGAGCATAATATCATAGCTATTAAAATCGTGCTTGTTCAAGTAGGCTCCGGACTAAGCTATGTAGTGAAAATTAAAAATGATCTTGGGAACAGAGGGGACCATTTTAAAAGTTGTACT